>JAZGTK010000182.1:0-119573 GCA_036877625.1 Ambastaia sidthimunki
ACATTTAACATGTCATAAATACTCGCGGCTCCACCTGTGATTGGAGGGTTGGCGGAAAAAAGGGGAGGAGACCGAAAGAAACTCCGGGTTTAATGAATAAAACGTGCTCCCGACCAGGTTAGCTTCACAGAGTAAGTTACCACGGTAACAGACTCAGAGTACAGGTTAACTCTCTTTCAGAAACTGGCTTGACTCGGGTTTGAGTTATCTCCCTTTCTGAAACCGAAAACTCAGAGTTTCCCATAATTCAGGGTTAACATACTCAGAGTTTTCACTTAACCACCTTTCTGAAACGGCCCCTGGAGCTGTTTCTACTCAAATCAAGATTTAATGTGCCATCCATTTGTTTATTAATCTGATAAGTAGTTGTGTAATAAGCAGGATCATGCACAGCCAACCAGTCTTTTTTGCAAAATAAACCCCTTAGAGGTGATACAAGACCCCTCTGTTTCGCACCTGTCAGGATTTAATATATGATCTGCTGAGTGTGTTATTCCTTCCACATTGCTTTATCTGTGGCCAGTGAACCCACTTCCAGTGTCCCTCATATTCATTTCCAAGAATATTCTTACAGTATACTGTGACACTACAGTCGGGTGTGTCATAACATCCACAGTAATGAGGGATTTCTCTCCTAAACTGAAAGGTTATTACGACAAATGCCTCTTCTTATATTAGTTGTGCAGTGTTGCCCCAAGCGTATTAAACTTTTTAAAAATATCTTCAATATAGTAACGCATACTGAAAACCGAGTTGTGAGGGTTAGCTGTAAGGGTATGGTTATGGTTATCTGGTGTCACACACACACATTAATACTCTTGCTTTGTAATTAGAACGGGTGTTAATATTCAGCAGGTTTCATATCCTCCTAACCCCTCCGACAACCATCTTTCATTACAACATATAAATGACAAGCACTGTGTGTGCCTGGGCATGTATTTAATGATGTCTCTGGAAGAGACACCCAATAATATTTATATTAAACAACTGCAATTAGTTCAGTCCAGTTCTTCTGCGTTTGAAGAAATAAGATTAACGTATTTGAAAATTTCCCATTTGATTAGTAAAATGTTCAACATTGACAATGTAAGCAAGGGTAGCATCGGTGTTATTGAATTTTTACATACCGAATTGTGATTGGTTATATATAACCATATTTATATTACACAATGATTGTGTTGATTTTTATGTACAGCAAACTAATGGCAAAGTATCTTGGATGCAGTGTTTCATGCAACCAAAGTCCTAAACCAGTCACAATAGTCTTTTATTGCACTACAGACCCCGGTATTACCTCCAGCAATTGCAATTCTGGTTTCCAATTGCACTTCTTGCCAACAAATGTCTTCTAACAACCCTCCTATTAGTCTTTTAACAACCATCCTCCATCTTCAGTTTATATCATGAACATAAGGTTAAATGCCCTTCATCGCTCCTCTTCAGGTCATTGGTGCACCTGGCAGTGACTGCTGTACTGTACTGTAATGTGTGTGTGTTTAAACACTGTTCACTTGGTCTATTTCCAAGAGTTCAGTCAACACAAATGGTTGATTGGCAATAAAAAGGCATCTGAGATTTGCAGTAATCTCTCTTTTATGAGTTTTGCTTCATTAATACAGGAACTCCCATTATGCATTTCCTTTAAGTTAATTTTAGTGGATGGAATTCTCGGAACTTGTTCAGGCTTTGGTTGAATTTTAAATGAAAGGAAATACCTCGCAGGGGGGAGCGTGTGGATTTGGTCAGGTACTCTTCTTTTATTACTGTCCTTACCGAGAATGTGTGTGAATGTGTGTGATATTTATATTTTTTTTGTAGCTGGGGTCATTAGCTTGTGTAGCGTTTTCTTGGTCCCGCATAAGAGGACATAAGCATGTGTCCTTTATCTTAAGTCTTGAAATTCCTTTTGCCACTAAGCTATCACAGACATTGTGCAGCAATGAATCTAAAGGTATCTAAAGATAAATCTAAAGGTAAATGTAGATGTCACAATTACACAAAGAACAGTATAATACATAATTGTATATTATATGGATGACCAAAGAACTCTAAATGAAATAGTTAAATTAAAAATTTATTAAACCAATAAATAAATGGGCCAATTTATTTTGTAATAATGTAATTAAATAATGAAATACTTTGCACATTTTCCATGAAAATACATTATTTCTTGTTAGCGCCAGTTTTCTTTACTGTACATATTTTACTGTACATAATATGATAATTGCTAGCATTTAAACCACTGTTCTCTGTTGTTCCTTTGAAACATTGGTAAGTCCAAATAAACTGTTCTTAAAAACATTATGTATTCTCTTCTCTCTCCTATATAAGAGCTGGCAGCGCTTTCATAAGACTGTTTATGACCTGTATCTAATACATCTGCTTGCATGCAGAGCCAAAGTAGCATCATGTTTTAACAAGTGAATCTGACACTGCAGAGAGAGGAAGAGAGAGAGAGAAAGAGAGAGAGAGAGGGAGTGGTGCGGTGCTTGAATTCCCCCTGATTAATGTTCCACATCTGCAACCACAATCGCTGTTGAAAATCATTTCATGACAAGTCATTGTGGTTGAAGCCGCGGCAGCTAAGTGTTGCGCGACGCCTTGCAAATGCTTGACAAACTGTGAAAGGATAAAAATGGAAACATCTATGAGTCCAACCGTTTACACATCTGAGGCCACAGGTGGTGTATTTCAAGCTTTGTGATCGGTCTCCAAGGAGACAAAGAATATTAATGCACAAGGTGCCAAATTTCCACTCTCTCTATCTCTCACTTTCTATCTCTCTGTCTGCCTTTCTCTCTACCTCTCTCATCTCTCTTTTTTATTGCCTTCATCTCTCTCTCTCTCTCTCTCTCTCTCTCTCTCTCTCTTCCTCTCTCCATATATATATATATCTTCATGTAGAAATAAATGCTCTGCTTAAGGCTTTTAATAACAGAGTGAACGGGCTTCTTACTGATGAATTTGTTTGGCTGAGGTGTTCATTTGGTTTCTTCTCATGACCTAGAAGAACATGGCTTGTCAAAGTACATTGACATTTGGTGACAACTATTGTGAACATGGCCGTAGTGAACTGCCCTTGTGGTAACACTGTAACACTGTGAATGTGAGAGGATCAGACTTTACACCTTGGGACCAGCTGATTAAAAATAAATTACAAAGTGACTGACAAAGACGAAATGCTGCTTTAACATAAGTTTCTTCCATATACCACAAAAAATGTCAAATATAAAATTTAAATGTGTTAAACCTCATATGCACACTTAACTATCAAAGCAGTCTGCTCAGATGCTATATGCTTTCTGCCAAACATCTCAAAGATTGTCTTTTTCTCAAAACTTTCTCAAGACTCTCTACATGTTTCTGATCTCAACTATTTATTTGTGTAAAATATATAATAAAAAACAATATATATATAATATATAAAAAAAAACTTCATAAATTTGTATGTTCACTGATGATACAGTGTTGGTCATTTCGTTTTAGTGAGAAGGTTGAAATAGATTTAGGGGCTAAAGTGTCTTTTTCTCTAACTTTGATTTTTTTTAAATGACATTCAGATCAGCGCAACTGCAGCTGCAACTGCGTCTGTTTTTTTATTTAGTACGTTTGCAAGGGAATCACGACCCCTTGATCATAATTTCCATATTCAAATACACTCACAAACCAGAGCCAGACACAGTCCTCTGTGGTCAAAAAAAGTCCAGACCGCAGAAACAAGTCTTAGATTGAGCTGTATAATCACAGATGATATACAACTTTTATGGCACCTTCAGCCAACTTCTGGTCCAGTTTAATAGTGGGAAAGATTTGTTTGTGTCTGTGTGAGTACAGTGTTTCCCAATCCTTTTTTATTTAGCCCTATAGATCTGTTAGTGAGGCTCGAGTTGACACAAACCAGAATTGTGTTACTACTAGCTCATATTATCCTGTTTAACATTTAGCATGTCTCATTAAATTCTGTAAAAGGTTTTCTTTAAAAGGAAATGATGAAAGAAGATTAATCACAATGATGTATGTTTAGGTTCAAGATGAGGCTTCTGTAGTAGAATAAAATGTGTTTTGAGTTTGTTTATAAGATGATGCAGGATTGTTTGATGAAGAACAGCATGTGGGCTATAAATAAACGCTCTCTGTAGTGTCTATTTGTAAAGGTTATGACATTAACACAGTGAAGGGCCTCGGCTAGTGCCTGGTATTCATTATAGCACTATCTGACAAAACAGAAGCCCACTGTATATAAATTCCAGCCTTGTTTATTAGGAAACTCATTTAATGCTATTGTCACAATTTTTATTACATTAATTAATGATGGATGAGCTAATAAGAGTCTTAACAGACATAGATTGTTAGGCAGGAAAGACAAAGGAAAGTTGTGAACTAAGTTTGCAATGTATTTTTAATCAGAGCGCACAGTGAGAGACATTTCATTCTGCTTGTGAGTAGTGGAGTCATTTGAACAAGTGCATTATGGGTAATAGCTAAATAATGCAGCATTATCAAAAGAATTCCTGGAAATTTAATCAAACATGCACTCAGATCCTTCTGCACATGCTTGTTTGTGTGGTTCTGTGAATTCTATAATGCATAAGGAGAATTAAGTTTCGAGTTGTTGACTCTCTGGGGATTAAGTATGTTTATGAAAGGGTTTTAAGACTCAGTTCTAGATATGGTTGATGCCTTGTGACCTTGCAGGCTGATCTTTGACCCCAACTGCTTAGTGACAGGGTCAGAAGTTGAGAGTGTGGAAAGATGTACTGTGATAGCAAATGTCATTAAATTTGCACGCATGCTGTGTGACACACACACACACACACACACACACACACACACTATTATTCTGATGATGATGGTCATCTGGCAGTTCATTGTGGTATTCCAGTCAAAGACATGATTATAGAATCTGACTCACGGATCAGAAATTGGCAGAAAAGATGTGTCTTATCAGAAATGATAGAATTACAAAGTCAAGTTGTGTGTGTGTGTGTGTTTGTCTGTGTGTGTGACTGTAAGACATCTCAATCTGGACAGCCATGACTTTCCATTCAGAGACAGAAGATGAGTGTGTTATTAAAGGTCTGGAAAGAATGAACGCAGTAGACTATAACACTGTGTGAGTGTAAAAAAGACAGTGTGTGTGTTAAAATATGTGTGACCGTGTCTCCATTTTAAATGGCAACTGCTGAAAATAAATGTTGCAATTGCAGTGTTTTTTGTGCATCAGTCTGACCAGAAAACAACAGTTTTAATGTGATTTAAGATTTTACTAAATTTGATCAAAATAACAAAATGTTGTCAGACATGGTAATTATATATAATTCTGGCAAATCAGCGAGCTGTAATTCCATGCCTAATTCCATGGCTTAAAAATAGTTACATGAAAAGTAGTTGCAAAAATGGCCACAGGGTGAAATGACTTGGCCTAAAAGAAACTTTAAGCTGTTTCAAAATGATATAGCTCTCAGCACCTGTTTCTGCAGGACCCCTAGCAGTCCTCATTTTGGTCTTGCTTATCAAAATCACCTGATTGAACTTGTCAGTTTATAAGTAAAGTACCTCAAGACCTGAATTGGTTCTGTTAGATAAGTGAGACTTCTCAAATGTGCCTAAGGGGAACCACTGGTCCAGATGGTTGAATACTGCACTGCCAGTTGCCAGATTTGTTTTGAACTGTTAGACTTTGTGTGTGTGTGTGTGTGTGTGTGTGTGTGTGTGTGTGTGTGTGTGTGTGTGTGTGTGTGTGTGTGAAAATGTTTTCAACAAACTTGCATGTGTGCATCCGTTCTCTGCACTGAGCTAACATCATATTATAAACACATCACACATATATTACCCATTGAGCAGATCAAGTTTACACTGCATATATGAATGTGTCTGTCATAGAAGACTGTCTGAACCCATCTCAAAAGGCCAGCCAATAAATCGAAAGAGAAGTCTTTCACAAAGAGAGCAAGCTCCTGTCAAAGCCTCCCTAACTAGCATGACTACAAACACACATTAATTTGTCAACAGCATAGTGATCTAACCACCCGCTAGGAGAGCAGGGTGGAGGTCAAAGTGAATGACCTAATTTTCATTAGTCGTCGTGGTGACTGAGCCACCCGATCTGTCAAGCACTTCTTTTCAGCACGGTGGGAAAGCATGTTTTGGCCCACGACCCCCATCAGCCTCTGATCATTGGACTACAATTCCCAGCCATTGGGAATGTAAGTCAGGTTCGCGCAAGAGCCGCCAGTCAAAGCTAAAGCATCACAGACACAAAGACAGACTTGAGCACACACTGTGGACAAGAGAAACTGGAGATGAATGCCTCCTCCTCTTCTCCCTTCTTCAGATGTTTTTTTAAATTCAGCTGAGAAGGAAGAAAAGGAAATGTTCCCCTAGTTTCCCCATTTAAAATGTCTTCCATGCTCCATCGGTTTCCCTGCTTTTATGTCCTCTTTGCTTGCTTGTTTTGCTCTTTGCTTCTTCTGCCTCCTTCACTGTGTTTTTTTCCTTTTCAATTGGTTATTCTCCCTCCCTGCCACAAAAAGGTGGTCTCATAGAGAGGAGGGGACAGTCTCACATTCTAGTCCCCTATCATACCATTTCTGAGAAAAGGTGTGTTAGTCATTCAGTCATTCAGTTTCTTTTTTCCGTAAATCAGAGGTTTTGTTTTGTCTGCAACAGCAATACACAACATATTCTGTTTTAGAAACAGAGACAATGCTGCTGATCTGTCATGTACTGATTGTTTTGTTTCATATTAAAATGGTTTAATTTACATTTAGGCATTTAGCAGATGCTTTTGTCCAAAGCAATGAAAACAAAGTAGCAATCAATCATAAGATGACAATACGCATAGCCGTACATAGATACAATATCCTGGTTCTCTTGGTTCAGTTTTTTAGAGACAAATGGAGTCAAAACTGGACCTTCTGGGAATATAAAATTCATTATTTAAAATCAGCTAGTGGTTCTGTTGCTGTTTTATATTTAATACTTATGTCTCAAGTTCCAGTTATGAAGTTGTAAGGTTAGTTTGCTACAGTAAACTATGGGGGCAGCATGACGGTCTAGTAGAGACCCTGTTCTGTCTTGTATATTTTGGAGGTTAAGGGGAAGAAAGTGAGTGTCTTCAGCACATATTGTCTGAGGTATCAGCGTTGTGTTCCTCTCGCTTTTCAGTCAGATGGGCACCATTGTAAAGGTTTCTAGTCCTGCCATTAATTTTGCTATAAATTGTGAGGGAGAGAGAAGGGAGGCTACTTGGGCAGCCGTAATGTTAAACACAAGATGTTTTCAGTAGAAGACCTTCAGGCTGAAAGTGTTCTTATGGTGAAACTGATGAGAATTAAAGATAAAATATAAACTTGATCAACTCTTCCACCCCTTTGTCTTCCACTCTTTCTTTTCTCAGCATTTGCCTTTCCTTCAACTACCCACAATGCATCTGTGCAGTGTGAGGTGTACAGGACATCTACAGACCATAAAAATCCTGAAGAGCACTTGGCAAATAAACCCTCCCTACCTGGTTCACTTCCTCGCGTTCGGGAGGGATGTTGCGAGAGCCTATTTACTCAAACCGTGGTCTCAAGTGTGTTCACTGGCCTACCGCTTATGAATGGATAAACTCAGTGAACCCTTGCTAGCCTGACTGTTTCAGAAACAGATGTACTCCTCCATGGTGCTGACCCAGGCTGAACCCCAGTGGCTTAACACAGCCGTGTCCGCATTGATCAAGGTCCCCAGGAGGCGCTGATTTAAAGTCAGCTGTCTTCCTCAACTCACAGATCTTTATCAGCCCCAGCTAGGTAGTAGAACTGACCCCAGAACAGCGTGGCAATATAAACATAGACATGCAAGACAGTTCACATCTCTACCATTTGTTTCTGTTTCCTCTCTTGAGAGTGTCTGCCGTTCCGTCTGTTCTCTGTCCTCTCCAAGCTGTCAAATCTCCATCCATTATAAACATTGGCTTTCTCCTCTCATCTGCATCTTCTCCTACACAACTCTTTGAATGTCCTCAGTGGTGTGACAGAGAGACAGTGTGGTATTAACTGCAGCACAAGTGACAGAGACTTGTACGGGAAGTGATGTGGGTGTAAGCCAATGAGGATGGTTCGGTCCAGACTGGCTTTAATATTAAGCCAAAGTCTCTTCCTTTGGGCTGTTTACCCACCTCTCATCTTCTGCATGGGCCTAATGCTTTATCCCTCATCTGTTGATATGTTCTTTTCTTTTTCTGCCCCAACTCTTTATTTGAAATCCTTTCCCCAAAATACTTGCCAACCTCTGCTTTGCTATTCCCAGAGTCACATCTTGTGGTATGTATGCAACATTTTGCAAGATTTGCACCATAACTAGTAAGACAGAAGCATATATTTTTATGTTGGTCTGTCAGCTTATTTTTATATAATAAAGAAATGTAATTGATGGAAAAACTACATGGAATGATATTTTATTTAATGCATGTTATTAATTCTTTTTTTAAATGAAAATGGGCCATGAAAAATCTGACTGGTGAAACTGGTCATACAGTCTGGCTATTCGTGGTCTTGTTAGGAGGCCTAATTCATTTAAACAAATCATTTGCAAATGCAAATTGTAAATGTCAATTGAAATTACCCAAAAACATTTAACTGATTTAGTATCTGATTGAGTATCTGCTTTATATGTTATTCCTTTCTTCTAGCAAACATAGCTTTGCTTTTTCATTTTCATTGTAATATAGTTTAGTGTAGTTACATGATCAGTTATGATGCTAATTAAAGCCTGTTGTCTTAAAAGTGATTATTCAAGTAAACTAAAGTGATTATTCAAGTAAATCTTTGTGATATTATAATATAATGAAACAGAAACTAAAACAGAGCTTAAACAACATTTAAATGTTGTTTAAATAGCTTTAATGTCATAAGCTGTTGTGTAGTTAATTATTTCTTCTCAAAAGCTCAGTTAGACAGTAGCTTGAGTTTATTTCTGGGAAGCTCATTACATGGCAAGTTACACATTGTAGCAGTAGCTTCTCCATAACTGGTTTATATAGGGTCTTTAACTCCTACTGTGACATAAGGACATTTGTCACTCTGTATGTAGAAGATACATAAAATGATCTTCCAACCACTAACTCCTACGTTTAGTCTATTAAGACTCCAGACATCTTCTCAAACACTCTGCTAGTAGTTCAAGTCAACACACATACACACACACACCATCCTGCCCTTTCTGCTGATGTGATATGCGTGTTCATGTGCTATTGCTTGTTCGCAATAGTCATGTTTTGAGCTCCTTAATTTGCCACAGTTTTCCTCTGCAATTTTGATCATATCGGAAAGAAACAAAAGTGTCCTTTTAAACTGTTTTAAACTGTTAAACTCCTCTGTGTCATAAGAGGGGCCTAATTTGGAGCCTATCATTTATAATTGACAAAAAAAGACAATTGACAAAGAAAGATGTCTTTGTGTGACTGGTTATCTGAACTCTCTTCTATAAGTCATAAGTGGCATGTTTCTCTTTTCAAGACACAAAACGTTCTTTATGTTAGGGCTTGTTTAAAATGCCTGGACGGGCAAACAGCTGATGGGTGACCTTCAGTCTAGTTGGATGGTTTGTGGTGTAGTTTTCAGGATTTGTAGAGTAAACAGATTGTATGCGATTCAGGTCATATTTTGGTGCCTTGGTCTTCAAGTCTTCTGTAGGAATCTCCAGAACATGCCAAAAATGTGTGCTGGTTCAGGTTAATTTATGCTAGGTATTGCTGGTTTGGTGCTGATCCATCTGATGGATTACCATAGCCATAACTAGATATGTCCTGAAAATAAATACTCTCCAGTGAACTAGCTTGGAGCAACATAAGTTTTGAAGTTGGTTCATGGTAGTTAATAATAGTTTGTCCTGGTAGACTTGCTGGTGGACCAGCATAGCTACCAACATCCCACACCAGCATTCGATACATCAGTGATGGTCTTTTAAACAGTGCTATACCAGAATGTGTCATTTTAAATCTCATAAATCTCATCTTAAATGCCTCTGAGACTAAAAGAGAGAAAGATTAGATCATAGAAAGAGACAGACAGCAATCAATTTCTTTTCAGTTGTTTTTATCTGACATACTATACAGTCTGACCCATTAGTATGAACTAGAAATATGAACCTGAGTATTATATAGACTTGGTGGATGGCCAAGTCTTTTAAAACACCTAAAAACCACTTAGCAACACCATAGCCCCCACCCACCTAGCAGACACATAGCAACAAACCGCTAAGAATATGTTATTAACTTTGTTGCAATGCTCTGCCAGTCACCCACAACACCCTAGCATGATAACAGTAAGTTTTACACAGGAAAGCGGCAGTCCCATTTTCTTAAGATGTAAAATCTAGTTTCCATTTGTTTTTATTGTTTGTGTTCTTTTAAGCAGTATGTTGTATAAGAGTTATCTAATGTGATGTTCTTGCAGTGGATTACATCTACATTACACTATACCTCTATGCTCTATCTTTTAATGCAGAGCTCTTATAAGAAAGAAAACAACCTATCAGCTCTTTAAACAATAGCCCCCTCGTCCTTGCTGAGGCTGCATAATTTTTTTCCCTCAGTTTCTATCGTTTAGGGAGCTCTTGTGCTCCATGAATATATATTGCACACAAGAGGTTCAGCCCTGCGCTCACACAATCCATTCTCAACTTACAACAACAAGCAGGCAATCGAAGTGTGCATAATAAGTTTTGTTGAAAGCAGTACAATAACGAACACTTTTTAACCATTAACAGCGCACTCATTTATTATCACAGAATCAATCCATTCTTCCTTTGGGCTTCAGACCTTGAGAGAGACATTTTGCTCGTAGGTTCTCTGTGGCCACAGTTCAAAGGAGGGAAGATGGAGCTTTTGTGTAGTGGTACAGAAAATAATCAGTCTTTTGGAGACTGTTGTAATTAAAGGCACTGCGTTGTTTCCCGAGGTAATTAAAAAATCAGTATGTCAATCGACATGTTTCCCTCAACAGCCATCTGGTTTTCGGTAATTCTTTGTTCACGTGTCTATTTCAAATAATCTTAAGTGCTTTAAAATAAAATACAGTTAGGGCGATTGTCATCTGTTTTTGCAATTTTTAGCCAATATATGGGCTCCTGCGACAGGTTCCGGGGTTTAATGTACCATCTCCTGGGCGTCACAGACTGTTCAATTCTTCATTATGTTTATTTATCTGTTTACCAAACCATTTATAATTCCAGTCAGAGCTGAGCCTTCAACATGACATAAATTCCAATTAAAATTTCACAGGCCCTCAACTTCCATATTCCCTAATTAGTCTAGTGCAACAGAGGTGCCAATCTCTGAGAACTCTGTGGCAACAAAAAGAGCTGTTTCTTCCAACCACATCCTGACCTTTACACTCCAGCAAAAGGAGCCGAACACAAAACAGTCTTATTTTCTTTTTCCGAAGCAGCGTCTGCATTTTAACAGTGTTGGGAACTTTTCTGCTATGAAGCAATACTTATAACCTTGTTACAGGTCCTGCTGCTCAGAATTTTCACCTTTTATCCCATCTGACAAAGTGTGAGAGAATAAAGGGGGAGAGCATGATAGACAAAATGACCATTTCAGAGACAAAACCATAAGCCGCAACACAAAGCACAGCAGTCTTCATATTAGAAAAGAAAGCTAGAAAGTAAAGATTTCCTATGACAATGAATCTAAAATAATGCCACAAACAAAAAAGTTTTTTTGGATGTGTTATTAAGGTAATTTTTATAATAGATTTTTTTATGTACTATGGTATTATAATTTTATCAGACTTTGAGGTTAGGTTGTGGATTTGAAGTGTCAATAATTTGTTAATTGCAGTTCCACCAAACTATTTTTGTACAGAACATCTATTTAATTAATCGATCCATGAAAATATGTAAATCAAAATATGTAAATATGTAAATATATATTTGTAAATTTAGATTATGTATTGAAAGTACAATCCAGTGCAAATTCTACATAAAAATAACTGTAATGTAACTATATACATTTATTGCAATAATATTTTCAACATTAAACCCATAAATCTTAATTTTTTAAAATCTAAATATCATGGTACATGAATATGTACATCATGGCACTGAATGATTCATTAAATCACTTTATCATGTTACCACCACAGCATTTTTTTTGTACTGGCCTGGCCTCAACTTAACCTTATTGAACACAATAAAGTTCAATTTCTTAACAATTAATGTACAATAAACAAACATGAACAATTGTATGTTTGTATGTTGACTAATATAACTAACATTGTATGTTATATTAACTAATTTTAAAGATTAATAAATACTGGATAATACTGTTACCATTTTTTTAGGTTGCTATTTGGCTGCATCAAGTTTAAGTAAGTCTAAGCTTAAACATGCATGTCTAAAGTCTTATAGTGCTGCTGACAGAAAGATACAGTCTGATATCAAACTGCCTTTCTCACTTTGACTTTGTGTGTTTGACATCTGATGAAACGTTCCCACACATTTCATCATACTCATATATTTCTTTCTTGTTTCTATCTGTCATTTCATCTCTTATCCATTTTATGTGATCATGAGCAAATCCCAATGAATCAGCAAAAAGAATGTTGTTTGTTAAAAAACATTGTCAGGTAATGTGAGTGGAACTGTGGGACAGTAGATTTGATAATTGTGACTTTACATATTACACCTTGTTAATACTGTATATATGTGTCTGTATATATTTGTGTGTGTTTGTGTATGGACGTGGGTGTGATTATGGTCTGCCAAGCCTGCCAATAATGTGTATTTAACTGCAACAAAGTGTGGGCGCATTTCCTGCATGTCTGGCAGCGACGCCCGCCAGTGCAATGAAATGCCGAGTATTTGGGTGACAGTAGCTATGGGTTTCCAGTGCCAAACTGAGCCGGCTGCTGGTTTTCATGGCAGATTGCATCATCGAGTCCATCAATTACAGCCTCCATCTATCATTAAAACCACTTTGAATAGTCACTCAGATCATTAGCCATCATGTCCATGTATAAAATCCACCTCCACTCCGGTTTAAGAGGGGGAATGTTTTATTCACTGCAGGACTTTAAAACCCTTAATCAGACAAGTGGCAATTTTCTGCTTTTGAGAGTTTTATATCTGCATAATACATGCATGTGGCCTTATTTGTAAATGTGAAGTTGCTCCATTTAAAACTCCACAGGAAATAACACATGCTCCAGTCAAATAAAAGCATCACTGTTCTGTTTCATGGTTGTTTGATTTGTATGTCCCAGTGCTAAATGACAGTTGTACTGTCCACAAATGTTTTCAACAGTACTTCTCACACATAAGAAATAAATATAACAAAATATTGTTCGGAAAAAACAAATAATGAATAAAACAGTGTTTTTATTGATCATGACATTAGATATTTTATAAAATTAAGATTTTTTTTACCAACTTTACAAATTGAAATTACACAATTAAATGTATTAATTGTGCCTCTAAAATCAGTACAGTCACACTAAAATATGAATTTCAATATCATGTTGTATTACTGATATTATCCCTAAATCTTTAGAAGTCTGGTGATTGAATGACCCACTGTAAATGATGATTTACTCTCTCTCTCTCTCTCTCTCTCTCTATTAAAGATGTTTGGCAGAGTAGTGACATTTAAAGTAAATCAACACCATGAATATATAAATAATAAATTAACAGAAAACAAACAAGCTGTGGGATAAATAATGTTAGCCTGCTATGTTTGCCACCTCAGGGTAACAGGCCCAATTAATATTTATTAATTAAAGGAACCCCAGTGATTGCAGTTATGTGCTGCAGGCTATGCAGAATCATCATGTTATTGCTTCTGTGTGGGAATGTGTTGTGTGCACATGACCAAACAAGCCATCAATACAGCCCTAAATGCTTTGCAACAGAAATTAAGCATTAAAAAGTGCACAGGCTGTATAATTAATCATTATGAATTTCCTCAGGGACATATAATACCAGCAACAGCATGTGTTAGTGTGCAGTGTGACCAGTTGTATTTTTTGTAGACTGTGGTGCTAAAATTTCACTGTATTCCCTTATTTCAGCTAACAATTGCTAGACATTGAGATTTGCACTCACAGTCTGTCTGAATGCAAGCCTTATCCTTTTTCAAAACGCTGGCCGCGCATTATTCATTACCATACGTCTGCTTTTATTTTCTCTTTTCGAACCTTCCACAAAAGAGTTATTTGAGAACTTGTTTCAGCAAAATTAGGACACATCCACTCTGCCCCACAGTTACACTAAACAACCACTTCCAACATCTCCCCATCCTCTCTGTTCACCCTCATCCCTCATTCATTAGCATTGTGCTCCGTCTGGCGACGGCCATTTATTCGTGCCTCTCTCTGGGGGCCAGGGAGGGTTTCCGTGGGGACTCAGTGGGTGTCTAAGCGTGAGGGTGGTCTGACGGATGGCGACTTCCTCTTTCAGCTACATGACACTACAACAAAAAGAGCAGCTCTGAAAGAGGGCCGTGAACAGCGAGGAGAAAGGAGGTGAGGAGGGACGGGCCATCAGGGGTCAGGAATAGAGGTCAGTGTAATTTGCACAGCGCTGCCTCTCTTTGATAAAGGGCGGTGAGAGGGAGCGTGGTGCATCTGTAGGGTTCCTGACTGCGTGTGTGTGGGGAATATCTATCTCTCATTCAGGGCTTGTTTAAATACAAAGAAGCAGCAGGAGAGTTAAAGGGAAGACAGCGTGTTACTTCTGGAGATACACAAATCTTCTCACACTAATTTTCTCTTTTTCTGGTGTCTTGTCTTTTTTTACCTCTTGTCTTTTTTGACTCTTCTCTTCTAGTCTCTTCTTGTCTCTTCTCTTTATCTTCCTGGTCTCTTTTAGTTTCGTTTAGTCTCTTTTTGTCTCCTTCTAATGTTCTCCCTCTGCTTCTCTTCTCTTATAGTCTCTAATCTCTTCTTTTCTTGTCTATTTCTTTCTCTATTCTTCTAGTTCTCCTGTAGTCTTCTTGTCTCATATCTTTTCTTTTTCTCATCTAAAATCAGTTATTGTCCAAGTCTTGGTCTTATACTAAAAAAAATCAGATTCCTCTATCAGGTTGTAAAACCTTTTTTGAACATTTATTTTTAGAGGTGCAACCTGAACTTACAGAAGCAGTGCATTGTAGGCCCCCCAACCTCCCCCTGCCACAGCTATCAGCTTCTAGAGCATGAATCTGGAACATCAGACCCTGGGAGACATCGTACCGCATTGTGACGGCAAAATATATTCACTTCTATTCTCATGAATGCTCAGCAGAGCCTCACAGGGACAGAAGCCAGTGACAGAATTAAAATGATCTTTATTATTCTTAGTCTAATGTAAGATTAAATGACACAGTAGGTAAAGAGATGACCAGCGTCCAATAAAACTGATGAAAGGTTGATCCACTGCAACTTTCTCCTAAGTGCTTTATAATGTATTTGAGTGCATTTACATTTATGAATAATTGATGGTGTGAGTAGTTCAGGAAAAGTGTGTTGGTTTACATTGTGTAAGCTACACATGTCCAAGAGGGAGGTTGTGTATAATGTAACAGTGAAATGTAAGTCAAGGTTACTGCATTACTGTAGTCTTGCTTACTTCTGTGTTCATGCAACACTGAATATATGCTGTGTGCTAATAACATTTTAACCAATTTCAACCAATGATTTCTAATGTTATTTTTCCTAGGTTGCAATTTCGAGAAACAGTTACATCACAATTAAGAATTGGTGTTGTTTTTGATGTTACATTTTGTTAGATTTTATCTAACAAATTCCTTATGAGAAATTAAAATATAAATAAACAAGGCGGTTGATTTAAAGTACAGTAGAGATATAAAATAAATAAAAAACATTGTATTGCAGTCTATCCGAACACCAGAGAAATTGTGAACATATAGTTGGCACTGAATTCCTTGTCTCAATTTACTTTCCTGTCTCGTTCTGTCAGACTTCCATCATTTCAGCTCATCCAAGTGTCTGGTTCATCTCTCTCAGCCTTATTATTTCCTCTCCTCTCCCAGTTCTTTTACCTGACGTGGTCACTGTACCTTTCTCGATGTCAGTTATATGATAGCAGAGAAGAAGGTAAAACCAATTTTTTATGACAGCTCCATCCCATTAACCTTCTCAAGTCTGAGCAGGGTGTGTGTCATTCAAGCAAACTCCACTTTCGTTGACAGATAGCCTTAGTTGACGGTTGTTTTCCTGTTTGTAACAGGTACAGACTCATCACAGAGAGACTCTTGTCGCTGTTCATCTGCTGACTGCTGTCCTTGCATTTAACAATAAACCAGTGTTTATCTCTGCTCAAGTACAACACAATGTTTTTAGAAGCTCACCACAGGTACAAGGTTCCCAGTGTATCACTGACACAAACTCTCTGCAGGTTTCTTCCTGAGAAAGATCTCGTCTTCTGTGGGGTCACGTGAAGTTTTTTTTTCCATCATTATGTTTTAATGTCACATCTCAAAGGCATTCAACAGATTTTATCACTGACATTCAAGTGTATGGATGCCAAAAGCTGCTCCCCTGTGGCACTGTGTGATTGACAGAGGGCGTCAGTAACGGATCGAAAGGTGTGTCGAAAATTCTTTATTTTGTGGGTTAATCCTGGCAGCAGTTTAGATAAGGGCTCTGTTCTGAGTCTTGGCATGTTTATGGGCAGATTTTTTCAATAAATCAGACATTTTGGCAATGATGGTATGACAACTGTGTAAAATGTTTTCTCAGATGAAATTGTGTTGATTTTCAGTTTAACAAAAATACAAAATTGTTTTTTGTATTTAAATTTTTGTTTCAAGTCTGTTATACATGATATAAATTTTGTTCAAACGTTTCTCTTGTGTGGCTTGAGACTTAATGTAGTTATAAAATTATATTTTATTTGACAGTTCATTTGAATAGTTCAATCTTGGAAGTATTTGATGAGAAAAGTTTGATGAGGAATATTAATATCCACCCCAAACTGAGCACCGTTTGAGACATTGTTGAGGTCTTTTCTGAATTTCTAGAGTGAGATTGTCTGGGTATTTTTCTAGAGAAAAACATCTGTAAAACCGGAGGCCCAAAGACACATTTTAATTGTCTCTTTACAAGAAACTACAGAGATATTAAAGAAGTGTAAACACACACACACACACACACACACACACACACACACACACACACACCTCCTGTTGTAATCCTCCTGCAGCCTCCAAAATCTCTTTAGCTAAGGTTTGATCTAAGCGTTCAGCATTTTTCTTGGTAGAAATTTGTTGAGAGATTTTTAAGTATAACTATAATTGTTTCATTTTAAATGCTGTCTACTGGAGTGGGGGAGCTCCAGCCTGTAACTATTGGGGCAGAGCCTGTGCTGTTTGGAAACACTGAAAGCGATGTATTATGATTAGCGCACCTTTTTCTAATTAAGTTCTTTCTGCCTACACACACACTGAATGAATAAATAACAAATAAAGTAATAGTGTGACATTTTGAGGATGTAGAATAATTGTGTTCTGCACCTTTGCACTTTTAGCTGTTTAAAGTGCAATACTTTCAACAGAATATTGGGATGGGACATATAAAAGGCCTTTTTTGTGAGTAGCAAAGAGTGTTAAGACTTATTACAGAAATGTACAGAAATGTTACATCAGTGAGATGAGGTGATGATGGAAGTGTAATTGTGAGAGACTTTCCTTCTTCAAAAACATTTGTGCAAGCAGCTTATTGCTTATTCACCTATAACTACATTTTATTGTTTGGCACCCTCTGGCTGGTGTAAATATAATGACAGTATTGTGTCTGTCGTCATGAAGTGACATGACCCTTGTCATCAAAATATGTGATTGTTTAAACACAATATGGAGTTTTTACACTGTCCCTTACACATCTTTTTGCATTTACAGTTTTTAGAATGTTTGGAGCTGACCAGTCCCTAACCATGTGAGCAATAGGGTTTGTTTTCTGAAGTTAGATAATATTGGATTAAGACAGAAGTTTAAATGACTTCATCTGCTGTCAGGAAAGTGATACGATTGTTTGGGTTGAGGGACGTGTTGAATTGTGAAGATGACCACAGATTGAATTGAGTGGTTGACATGTTTTTCTTTGATTATCTTGATCAGAGACTCACTCTGCCTTATTATGTCATCATGTGTATGTATGTATGTGTGTACATTTTGTTCTGTTTATTGTTCTAGTATGAGGAAAGTATAGAATTCCATATTATAACTATCCAGATAAGATTCCTTTTTAATGTGAATTCATCTAATGTGGATTACAAGAGCTCAGTTCAGAAAGAGCAAGTAAAGTTCATTTCACTATCTATTCCATCAGCTCCCCTCACATGCCAAAGCACCACTACTCATAGATGGCTTTCACACAACATCCCTGAAAGGACAGAGATTAAATTTAATCCATTCCACCCATTAAAGTGAGATTAGGATTAGTTATAGTGCAAACTCTGATCTTCAACATGTAATCTCCCTGCTCTGTACTGTTAATCAGATGCCAAGCAGGATGTCTTTTCCAAACGAATGACTTTTGAAAGCGAGCGCCAGACCATTCGTCAGTTCCCTGACACTCAGACAATGATAGATATATGCAGCCTTTAGCTTCTGATGCCTCAGCAAGAAGAGGTAGACACTTTTCTCTATTATCAAGAAAGAATGGGAGGAAATAAGATTGGAGAGAGAGAGAGAGAGAGAGAGAGAGAGAGAGAGAGAGAGGAGTAACTTTAATAACACCTAACTGGAAACTATTTGTATACTGTTTCTCCCTCTCTTTGTTTTATTCTCATTACAGGCCATTGAAATACCAGCTTTGAAGACTCCACTTCCACATCTACATTCTCTATCACCTGTGCAATGACTCACAGCTGGCCAGCCTCTGGAACGGAGCAAACCTTAAATTATACAATAAATAAGGAAAATCAATGTTTCACAGCGGAAAAGATATGCTGCGTTTTATTTGGTTATTTCATTGACCTAATTTGACCTCTGTTATTCTATGACACCATTAACTTTAACGCCCCCCCACTTTCTAGCAGGTAAAAAGACATTTCTAATGGGCACGCTGACAGCAGCAGGATTAAGAAGTGATGGCAGTAAAGGCTACATTGCATTGAGATCTGTATTAAAAAAGTGGCTCATGGCACTGTGACACAGTTCTTCATTAACTGCTGTAAACTGCTTTCAACAATACTTTACTAACAGGCTTTCATAACAACAACAACCCCTGTGCAGATTCTGTAAAGGCCTTTTTTCTGATGCTTTTAAAGGGATGGAACACATTAACAACATCAGTCGTTGTTATTGTTTGCTTACAGCAAATTGATTTTGTCATGTTATTTTCACTGCTACAAAAGTCTAGTTTTAGTTTCTAAGGGTTCCTCATGCCCTTTACACGGTTTCAATATTGCTTGTACTTTTTCAAACCCCCTAACCACAGTGTTAACCTTGGCAAGTGACTCGTCTCACACCATTTGTGCTGCTGACATGAATGCTATCTCAAATCATGTGCCTGATTTAGGTGTGTTGTTACTTTCTAAGTGTTCTGAGTTATTATTGTCCTTTAGCAACAAAAGGCCAAGTCATAGATTATCAAACATTGGTCATATGGGTCATAGAAACTTGGGGTGCACTTTTTTGGGAGGGGTGGCAGTACTTGACCACCTGTCAGATTTGTGGCTTGCTTTTGTCGTGTTTCAAACATTTGCTTGCTTTTTTGTGTTCATCTCTGATAACTGAAATCCTTCAGCTCTATCCTGGTCTTAGTTAAATCTGTTACACAGGTTGCAGATAACCATACAGTTGTACCCCTGCAAGAAATGAAAAGAGAAATGCAAAAAAGCAACACAGAAATAAACAAAAATATAATTGGATACCTCAGAGATATTTTCTACTCCGATAGAAATTTGTGGACTCGTAAGAAGTGAATGCCGTTTTTGAAACTGTTGTTTTGGCCAACACTAACTGTTAAGTACGATGAATAACCATGAATGAATACAGCACACTGAAGCCAGGCTTTCTTCTTTCACTCTCTCTGTAAGCAAGCTCCGCCTGTGTTGCCCCGTGCATGTGTGCTCAGATTGGGTACCAGCGGTCAGTACAGCCTCTCTTTTCTTTGTCCCCCACCGATCGCGGGTGATTGTGAGTAAAGCAAAAGAGGCAGTGGTGTTTTAACAGATGGCTTTGGCTGTCCCGTTGCAGCCAGCTCGCTGTCTCTGCTACAGAGAAAGGGAGAGAGAGAGCGCGCGCAAGGTAGTTCAGGAAATTGAAACCGCTTTAATTTTCTCTTTTTTCCCCTCGTCTTTCTTTTATTTAAAACTAATTTAAAACTTTTCGCCCAGCCTCTTTTGCTCTCACTTCTGCGTTGACAGACACTTGAAAGTTTTTTAAAGTTCACAGCTACTCGGTGATCGACGCGCAACAGGAGACGAGAGATCGATCAGAGCAGACGCAAAAGAAAAGCGCGCCGTGACACCTGACCCCCGATTCCCTTCGGGTCGCAGGACCGAAGTGCACAACGCGACACCTGCTTTACTTGCAGCTGTGTGAGAGGTAGGTTACTGTCACACATGCCCCATTTTCTCTCTCACACCCACCCGATCAGCTCCTGTAATCCTACACAACACGGCGGCAGTATTTTGACGTTCCGCAATCACGATTACAGGTTGCACGTTCTCACGCTTAAAGCGGCAGTTTGCGTGCGTTCCTTTAGATCGCGTGCGCATAAAGTACAACTGCTAGTTCTCAGTGTTGCATGTATGTATGTTTTGCGTGTATGGGCGCATGGGTGGCGATTTGTTGTTATTATTAGGTCGCTGTCAGACTGACTGACTCGGTTTTTCTAAAAGAAAGGGAAGGTGGGAGTTGTTCCCTGTTGTTGCACCCTGTTGTTCCCTCGTCAGACAGGCTAATGTGTCAAAACAGAGGAAAGCCGGTGATGATGGAGTTTAAGACATCCTCACGCAGGACTAAACGTCACCAAAACATACGTCAGTGTCAAAGCGTCATACTTATATGACTATTACATGTTTCACGTTATACCGCACAAATTAGTGTTTTCTACAAGTTATTTTATAAAAGGGGCTTGTTGTCATGGTGTCCAGAATGTATATACCGCCCTAGATACTGAAATACAACACAAAACACTGCTTTATTTTGTAACATACAGTACATTAAATATATATTCTGTATTATGATTTTTCACATTTTTGAATATAGTAAAGTTATTAAAACTATGAAATAACAAAATGAAAGATTAAAATTGTGTATTGACCCAGAATGTTTAACAAATCAAAAGGGTCTTGTATTTTTGCTTCAGATAGGCACCTGTTGCCCACATTATAGCTGAGCACATGGGCCTTCTCTCTTCATGAGGTGCATCCTGGGATGCATTTTAAATTACACTGAAGGAGTGTGGGATCTGTTTCTGTCCGCATGTAACTATATGACTTAATATTTAGACTAATTTAAGTCACACATACTGTAACATTTTAAGTTACACAGTTTAAGTAATGACTATTTTAGTGAGCAAGTCAGATCATTTAAACATCCCTCTTACCGATTCAGTGAGTGAGTGGTTACACAGATTCAAACCTATCACAGAAGTCTGAGGCCGATTCGTGAGTCTCCTTAAATTATTCTTCAAAGGGAATTGGCTCATGTTTGTGAATCAGACATGATCAGAGTTTATTTTTTTATGGTGCTGTAAATTCAGTAGAATCAATACTGAACAGACGTGCAAAAACTGCTGCATGTCTTAACACATGTTGTGATAAGATTCCTTTAGAATATATCTAGTTAACAAGTCTTGCTGAGCCAGCAAAAACCTCTTAATTGCTTTTTTCTGCTTAAGGAGGAAGTAACTAAGAAAGCATTTCTTGGTAAAACAAAAACTAAACCATCATCTAAATTAGCTGTCTACTGTTGATGTCACTTTCTAATTAATTTTGCAATAGTGGTTGTTGAAGTTTAGGGTTAGCTAACAAGCGTTCTTTGATAAATGTATGTTGATATGTGGGTGTAGCAGCAGCTACAGTTTTAGAGCTGGTGTCCATGTCTTTACCTTGGCAGTGTGTTCTGGAGTGCCATGTTGATTTTGGGGCCCTGACAGTGGTTAGTCTGCAATGGTCTGGCTTATGCTTACACAGATTGCTTACATTTGGTCAGTAAATTCCCACGATTTTGACAGGTGGCAAGGGGCGACCAGATGATTGTTAGCTCTTGTTTGAATTCCCTTTTCTTTGTTTATTCTTAGTAATCTTTTCTTTACTGCTCTCTTTCTTTTCTATTCTCACTCTGCACCCCACAGCTATGGTGGCAGAGGAAATAACCAGCACTCAGGGCTAAAGCTCCAGCTGATGTCAGTGGAAGGGAACGTTCTGATTGGTGATTGGCTGTGATGCCCAACGACCTTTCAGTGTTTCATATTATAGCAGCAGATTATAAAGAAAGATAGCGGGCGTTTCAAGTCAGCCAGCATATGTTTAAGTTCAGTAGAATGTGTTTGGGCCAAGAGCGCTAGAGTTTTATTAACCTTTTCTTTATGGTAATAACTCAGACTGATAACAAGGAGCCGTGGTAAGGTAATTAAAAGTGTGGGAGCGTGTGAGGGTGATACGTTTTTCTCCCCTTTTAGTTTTTCGCATAAAGAATCAGAATGAAAGGAAAAAGTTGCAGAAGCTTAACAAGTTTTATATAATCTTGAGATAACAGTAAATGCTTCAACTGGTTGGCTTGTTGTCTGCAGCATGAGACTTTGCACTCCAGACTATGATAACAGATAGTTAAAAGATTAATGGCTAAGTGAATTAATAAGTTAATGTGTGTTTAAAAAATGTGGAGATGAAGGAGATAAAGAAGGAGATGGGGTGGAGGAGGAATTGGTCTGTGAGCCTTTAAAAACTGTGGCGGTGGTGATAGTGAGATTAGATGAACTTGCTTAACAGAACTTCCAATTAAAACTCTATATAGAGTTGCAATGTAGCCATTTTGGAGATGGAATTTATGAGTCAAAAAGCATTGACAGAGATCAAAAATCATCAAATTTGTGTGATGAGCAACTTAAATCTTTGTGAGACAAGTGTAAACAGGTCGTTCATTTGAATAATAAAACGTATTTAGGCCAATGTGCAGTGTAAACAAGGCCAAAGAGACAGTAATGTTATATCTGATATTTTTGTATGAAGATATGGCAACCTGAACATCTGTATTATTTGCTAAAGTTGTATTATTTGTATTATTTGCTGTATTATTTGCTATTATTTGCTAAAGTTACAGATTACTTACAGTAATCTGTAAGTGTATCCTGTATCAAGGTCATTCACAAAGCTTATGTTTGACCTTTCCACACATTGACGTCTGATGAATACAAAGGGGAAAAGATTGTAGAATCTACAGTCCCCTGAAGCTGATTATTGAGTGTTTATTCCCCTGATATCAATGAGTCATTTGGTTGTAGTGTTTTCACTATCACATTGTCTTTGTTCACTGATGGGCTTCATTTATGGTTCTGTGCTTCATTTGTTTTCTGGTTTTGACTGCACACGTTCTGTTCATGTGGTCTGGAAAACAGAGTCCTGCTCAGTTAGCATTTGCTTTGGTCTGGACTGAAGTCTGTTGCTGCTGTAAATGAGACACTATGTCTGATTACTCACACAAACACACTACTGTAAATTTCCCAAACAAACACACATGTTGGCATATGTGGTATCCGAGGACTCTTCATAGACATAAAAAAATACTTAAAAAAAATGTAAAATACTATACAAATTGTATATTCTATCTCCTAAATCTAACCCTCACAGAAAACATTTTCAACATTAACATTAAGTATGTTTGTTTAGTTTTTGTGAACAGAGGATGTGTCCCCATAAACCATGTCATCATACACATTTGTGTGTCCTTGTTAACCCCACATTTACACACACTTTTAAGGAACTGTGCCTCATGCTCGTTTACTCATTTGTGTTGGCAGGTGAGACGCTTGTGTCAGTGATTGAACTGTTGCTACAGGAAGCGATTAACTTCTTATTCATACAGTGTAGATTTAGAAAGTACATGTGCAGACATGCATGTGTAAGATTTCAAAAGATTTCTGTAAAAAATCATGTATATTTCAACAGCAAAGCCATCATCTCCTACTGAGTGTTTTATAGCTGAAAGTGAGCAAAGTACAGTCATGTACCGTAACACACACACACAGCAAAAACATGGTAAATATTTTAAGAGGGAAGACTCACAATCACACTCACGCATATGGACCTTAAGAAAACCTAAAGGTCATCTGAGAAGAAGACTGAGAAGTTTGTAAGACAGTCACAGAGGAATGATCGTAAAAAAGACCATTGCCACTATTACAGGTTCAAAGATGGAGAGAGGCGAGAGCAACGTGTGTTTGACCGTGGTTTAAATAAGATCCCACTTTCCTCATCCATCCATTCCAGCCAGTTCCTCTTCTTATTCAAAAGTCTCTTAAGCTCCTGTTCTTGGATTCGTACGAGCTCCTTATCCAACACATAATCCTGCTGCAGCAGTTTCAGTAGCTCTTCAGCTTTCCTCATATAGTCCAAAACACACAAGAACACACAAGAACCTTATTCAGACCCTTAAAATTTCCCCCAATGACATAAACATATTGTAATGCGGTATAAAAAAAAGTGTGTTTCTGTGCCACATAAGGGTATTAAAACATGTTTTGGATAAAGAATATAAACCTTTTCTCTTTTTAAAACTGAATACTGTCATTGCCATTCTTGTATGATAAGATTCCCACCAAAAATCCTTGATTCCCATGAAACATGAAAATCCCAGATTTCTTTGTTCCCCTGTTGTGTGCTAATTTTTGCCCCAATTTTACATGAAGAGTTCTGGGTCTCTGTTGTAGCTGCTGTTCTGTAATGTAGTCATGCTGGGCAACTCTGCTGAAAAGGTCAGTTGTGTGCTAGTTAATTTAAAGAAAATAGCTGTAAGGACGAATTATAATGCAGCAGTTTATGAAACAAGACAGCAGCAGTCGGGATGACAGATTCATTATTTCTGGCATTATAAAATACTGTTACAAATAATAAAAATGATTCAGTAAATTGAAAGTATAAGCTATGCTTGTAATGCAACTCTGTGGATCTAAGACTACAAGAAAGTATGACATATCTTTATAATTTAACACAGTATAAAATACAGAACCACAAAGATCTAATCATCTATGCAAGCAATAGCAAGTAACATTCCAAAGTAAGATACAAAGTCCAAACGCTCACAATTTTACCCCATTTTACACACATGGGCGGCCCTGCTTGCTGCCAGCTCTTGTGGTCGCCCAGCCAGAACAGATCGGGCTTGATCCAGGATTTCAACTTCCGAAATGGGGGAAACGTTGTCCTGAGTTAAGGAAATGGGAGTTGTGTTCTGCTTTCCTGGGCACACAAAGTGTGCAGGGGAAAGATCCAAGCTTTTCTTATTGCCACTTTACAGTTTTGTTTTGGGATTGATGTGCACAGCAGGTAGCTGAATTCAAGAGCTCTGTAAGACTCTGTTTGCTCAATGCCAGTTGCGTGCGGGTGTACACGCGTGTCTGTGTGTGTGTAAGAACCATTTTTCCTGGAAGCTTCAGTGTGGGATTTTGGTTGTGATTCTCAGCCAGTTCTCAGCTCTTTACTCATATCTTGATGATATCATATAGTGCTCTCCCCATATTGTTAAAATGAAATGAATATATAAATAAAAAGCTGCAGGTTGGACTGTTTTTTGTAGATTTGAAATAAACAGCTTAAGTGATATTGTACAAACTTTGATTATGTTTTCAGAAGAAGACTTTTTTTAAAATAAAGGTTCTTTAGTGGTTCATTGTAGTTCTTGTATGTTTAAGCAACATAACAAGTCCAGTTTAACTTACACAAGTCTAAATCGCACTAACTAAAAAAAAAATAAAAAAACTGTCAGATGTGCTGCATAAACAGGCCATGGAAACCGTTTTGTTCCGTTTTTGTTTTGTTGCCCAGTTTTATTGGCCACTTCATTTTTCCCATACAGTTGAAGTAGAGTGATGTCATCTACCAGTAGGATTTCAACACTGACTATGATGTGATGTGTTTGTATGTTAGCTGGTTATGTAGTAACATAACATCAAACTACTTGTAATGTTATAAGCACTGCACATCAGCCTATTGGTTTCTGCATTCTTTAAATCATACAGTCTAAAGAACATACAGTCTACATTACATACAGTTAAAGTACTAGAACTAGAAAAGAACAGTAAAGAACTAGAAAGGAAATGTCTTAAAGTTTTCCTGTCAGGCTTTTTAACTGCCTTTATATTTAAGAGTGAATGTGAATTCAGTTCTGTCTTCTTAGTTCTCATTCTGGCTCTGCAGGATTCTTTAGCACTCACTCTGAAGGACAGTGTGGTTGCCATTAGCAGGTCAGATTAAATGTTCCCAGAATGGAACATCAGTCAGGACTTGGCTTCATGCCTCACACACACACACACACACACACACACACACACTTACAAAAGTTCACACAGCTGGGCTGTTTCTTGTTTGTTGAAATATTCCATGCTTACCACAGGTACGCAACCATACAGAGTTCTGCAGTGCTTCTCTTAATGCCACTCAGTCTCAGTTCCTTAGACACACACACACAGACTTTACACTCCACCCATGTGGAAAGCTGAGAGTCGGGCTCGGGGTTATTGGGTGCTTCCTCTTCATTTACTTCTCACATGTTTCCACTGGATTGCCAGCTGCTGAGTCACTCGCTATATTGATGTGCACGCATACCTGCATATAGTATGTGCTTGTCTTTGCATGTGTATTTCAGTACACACCCACTCGCCTGGCAGAGAGAGAAAGAGATCTATCTGCAAGTTATGCAAAGTTTTGCTGTAAGAAAAGGGCAACCAGTGGGACACAAACACCCTTCATTTGTTTATTTATTTTTTGGTTCTTTGAAATTCTGCTGCGGGAGGGCATAATGTGCAGTTAGACGGTCATTATCACAAAATAAACCCAGACACAGTAATCAGAATAGAATTGCATCACCCCCATCGAGGTTGTTTAAATAATAAGATATGAGAACAGTGTGTCGCACCCACCTAACAACACCCTTTAATCATGAAAACAGTTACTGACATAATGGTCAGCTACGGGTGCTGGGACACCGTGATATTGTGGACAGGTGTTGTGCGTCATAGCTGGTACTGTAGTGTGTAATTTAGAACAGCCAGAATGCTGTATTGACCAATCAGCATCAAGGATCAGAATATTTTTATAGAATAATACTCAGCTGACCGTAGATTGTGCACAGCTGCTTACCAAAAAAAGGGACATGAAATTGAACTGAGTTTAAAGGACTTTCTATGTTAGAAAAATGGTCAGTTATAGTTTAGCTGTCATTGTGCAAAAATACTCTAAAAATAAACTAAATAATTATGTAGTTTGACCAATCAGAATAACCAATCAGAAACTTTGATATACCTACTGTGTGTGTGTGTTTGTGTGTGTGTGTGTGAGAGAGAGAGTGAGAGACATACATTGATGCTCTGACAAAGAGCCTTCTTTATCATGCCAAAAAGCATCTTTGAATATTTAATCTTGAGAGATTTAAGCTTTCTCACTCCCTCTTCATCCTGTCATGGCTTTAAGCCACCTTGTCAAGTCAGTCTTCTCTCTCTCATTTCACACCTCACTGCGCTCACTCGTTCTCCTCTTTGCTTATCTCTCTTCCTCTTTATTGGCCCTCCATCCTGGCATTTTTCTCTTGTTATGCCGACAGTTTAGCTTTAGTGATGAAATTCTATCAGGTAGATAAGCCAGACCTAATACAGCTTTATGTAAAGGTGATGTCATTTTGGTTAATTCTGTTAGGTCAATTAGATTTCTCCAATTTTGTGAAATCTGTGTGAAAGGGTAATTGTGCTGGTCATGAGGTTTCCATGTGAATGACAGAGAGAGACTTTTAACAAAGAGAGGGAAAGAGAAAACATCAGGCCAGAAAAGGTTTTAAGCAGTGATATATAAAGATTCATTGTGTGTGTGTGTGTGTGTGTGTGTGAAACAAATAGAGTGAAACTTGTCAAAAAACAACTTGTGGGGACATTTTAAGTGGTAAAAAAAGTAAAAATATCAGCCAAATCATGTTTAACGTAAAAATCTAAGAACTTTAACAGATTTGTGAGTGGGATAGATTTATGGATTAGAAAATATAAAACTCCTGGTATGGAAACAACGGAAGTGTATGAGATATCCTCACTAATAAAGCGCACCTATGAGAGTGGGTTTACTTAGCAATACTTAAAGGCATGTTCACATTTCGCTGTCTATATAAACAATGCTTACCTTTTAATCTGAAGGTGTTTGCTTAAATGTTTAAAATTAGTTTTGACCAAGATATAATTGTGCCAACATAATTTTATTTCATTCAACCTATCAAATGTTTTAGTTTTTGACAAATATTATTAGGAGCTAAGTAGACTTAAACAGTTTAATTATAAATTAATGCAATTCAAATATGCAGTTTTTCATTTTTATTTGGGGTTTAAACTACATGTTTTATTTAGACTTAGTTGGGGTTTTTGGTTTGTTTTCATACTGGTCTTGTTTGTTCTTGGTTGGATTTTGCAGGCTTGTTTTCCCACCTGACCAATCCTCTCACTTCACACACAGCAAAGACAATGTTTCTATTGTCCATGACTGCTACAGCATTTGAAATGGGAATAATGGTTGTTGGTAATGATGATTAATAAGATTTAATTAGATAACACTAATTTGTTAGTGTGAATCAATACATCATTGTAAAGGAATATTAAAAGGCCAGTGGGAGCGGGAGTCAAAATGGAGACATGGGATGTGTCGTAATGTGGTTGTTGTCTGACTGTAGAGGCCTAAAATAAGGTCTTATACTAAATTTAAAATGAATTTTCCTATAAATGGGAACACTGCATTCCACATGAAGACTGAATGAAAACCGAGTGCATAAGAAAATGGAAGTGAGAGAGAAGTCAAATCTACAACATGCAGTTTTAATCCCTAGAAATGCCAAATTAACAAGCCAATAAAAAAAACAGAAGAAAAACATACATATAGACACACATAATAGTCGTTACTTCTGGTCCTTGATTAAATGTTTCTGCTCGTCTAATTTTGTCTCTGAATTTCGTTTTTTGATATTTGATATATATAAATGATATTTAACTACACCACACAACTATTTGTTATTTGTCCCTCTGCTACAGTACAAGGACCTTTTCATAGTAGGACCATAATTTTAAGCTTTTACTGGACTTTCCATACACGTGCAAAACAATAGTAATGAGGGCCAGAATGAGGGTGTAGACAAACTTCCAACAGAACAGAACTAAATATTTAACAGAACTGAACTTTGGCTCATACACAGGTGAATTAAATATGTAAGCTGTTGTGTAATTCCCAGTGAAGGGCATGTGTGACAGTATGTCGACCCGGGCCTGCTGAACTGCAGTCTTGTCAATGTTACGTCAACGGACAGACATGCTGAATGTTTAAAGGGTATTATTTAGCATTCACTAACCCTGGAGATCCAAGTGACCAAAAAAAGAAGAACAGAAACAAGTATAACAAAAAACAAAAAGAATGAGGGGAAGGGCTGCACAATTAAGCAAAAAAAAAGGAGATTACTATAACTGCATGATAACTTAAAAGCAGTTTTTTCAGAAGCAACGTCTCTTCTCATCCTTATAGCAATAACTTAGTGGTTTAAATATATTTAAATATAAATATCTTCTGTAGAAGGGGCATGACCATAAATTATTTGTCCAATCATTGCATTCGGTCCAAATGCACTCATAGGATGTCCTACTTGCCTGTCAAACTACATGCATGAATGCAGAGGCATATCAGAAGTGTTTAAATCAGTCAATAGCGTTTGTTCTGATGTGTTCTGACACATAGATTTGTGGTGCACACAAAAATAAACACAGAAGAAGTCTTCTGACACACTAAAAGAAGCTTAAGCTAAAGATTATAATAATTATATAATTAGCAAGTTGCATGTAAAGCACAGTAGTACATACATTTAATAATCAAAATTAATTCACCATTTCAACAAGGGAAATAATTAACATTTATCAGTTTTGTCATAAGCAGCCCTAGAGGAAGATATTATTTCCTCTGCAGGGACCTGTAAATATAAACTGAGGCAGTTGTCAAATGTTAGTGATATCTGATATGTTAGAGGTGTAAATGACTTCAGTACACATGTTAAAAGAGAGCCTCACACTGAGGCTTGTGTGTACATGATGTATGCTTGTCTACACGTGAAAGCACAGCCCGGGGACAAATCTAAATCAGGTGATGGTTTGTCTGTCAAGATGCATGTCTACTTGTAAATGATTGTTGTTAGGATGTGAGCTCGCCTTGTAACACATCAAAGCACCTTCCCAAGAGATGCAGTTGCAGTCATGTGTACCGTGAACCAATTTTTTTTCTCATCCCGTTCTGTGTAATCAAATCAATTTAAAGCTCTTGGACAACCTTCACCAGCATTTACCTGGTTTATTGATGGTATTGTTATATTGATTATCGAGAATATAAAGAAAGGCAGCAGTTTCAATTATTGTGGCTAAATACTGTTCACAACAGATAAAAAAATGTAAGAAAGTGGGACCGCTTAATACAAGAGAAACAAATTAAATTCAAAGTTAAAAAGCAAGTTTTAATGACTGTGTTTGACAGAGAGGGATTAGCGTTGTTAGCTTACGCGGTGTGATTTGGGTAATTACAGTAGCAGTTTCCCCTCAGGACTGTTACCATGACACTAAGTCTTTGCTGCAAAAAAAGTCCTTGAGGAGTTCCACAGGTTATTTGAAGCTCAAATAAAAACACCTTTGAGAAAAACAGATCTCGTATCACCATGTCTTGGTAACATCATCAAAAAAGCGTGTGCTTCAGGAAACTTACAAATAGCACAGTTACATGCTTTCTCATGGAGAACGTCACTCAAGACTCCTGCTGTGAGGCATCGCAGATGCTTCTCTGAGCGTCAACGTCTGAACTTCTGAGATGAGGTTTATGACAGATGCACCTTGTTCAAACAGCAGAATGGTTTTGGAGCATGTTGCGATGTTGTTTATATGGTGTTCTGGGTGGCTGCTAATTATTTACTGGCCCAATCAAAAGAGTCCATTCCAATTATTGATGATATTTTGGTACATAAATACGGTCCATATGCCTCCCTTGACATAAGTCTATATGACTTTGCGACTCATTTTCTCCTCCACCAGATTAAACCAGATTATCATTTAGGTTCGATGAACCGACACTGGATGAGTTATGCACCAAAATTGAAAACTGACACTTAATGTCAGGGATTCAAAGCCCTCAATGTCAAACAGGACCTTCACTGCCCTACTGGTGGCCTTATTTGCTTGTAGATTAGTCTTATAGATCAGGAGACATTTGCCCAAGCCTTCGTATTCTGTTTGCATTGACTTCTCTCTGTCTTCCTCTGTCTCTCTGTCTGATCTATGTGTATCGCCTCTGATACGTTTTCCATAGATCTATGCTAATCAGTAGTAGTTTTTCCCTATACATGTGACTGATTGTCTATTCATTGTCTACTCATTGTGTGTGTGTGTGTGTGTGTGTATGATCGGGACTTGAAGGTCATTGAGACGGGATTTCTTCCTCTCATGGGATTTCTTCACCTTAGCCTGGGCTGGTGATCCTCATCTGTTTTTCCTTTTTTCTCATCTATTCCCAGTGTAAGCGTTGATAGGACCATGGCTACTTTTTAAATAAGATCTGGCAGTTGTGTTACATGGGTCTGAGATTGGATTTTGCCAAACTAATTTCCAATCTCTTGCTCTTTCTCTCTGTCTCTCACATTCTGTCCTTCACTCACAGGAGCCATCTGTCTCTCCACTTATTTTCTGTTGGTTTGCGGCTACAGTGGACTGATCAGTGAATTTCAATTTAAGATAAAGGATGATTTCCTAAAGTTTACACAGTATGGATTGGAGAAACAGAGAGAGGGAGATAATCATGGTGCAGCCTATACTGGCATTCATTGAACCAGGTCTACTGGACTGGTCAGACCCAAGCCTTAATTGGGTGCCTGAAAGGGTAATGGAGAAAATGGAGTAAATGGATGAAGAGAGGATGGGAAATAAAACAGTGAAAGTATAGCAGGGCTGCCTGAAGGTTGCAACTCTCCTTGAATTCATTTAAGGGATTATTGGGGGAGGGACAACCAGGCATTTGGTAAAACCAAGAGTGTGTCTAAAGCCCTGTCATGCTTCTATTCTTTGAGTGAATGGTTCCTAAAGCCCCAAGTATTTGGGCACTTTTGTCGCTTTTAAAAATGTATGAATGACGATGAATTGGATATAAATGATCACACCAAGTGTCATTTATTTAAAAACTTTTTAAATAAAGCTTACTTTTTAAGCACAACATTTCATAAAAATTAGTTTGTTAGGTTTGTTGATAAAATAAAAATGAAAACAGTAGATTGAAGCTATAAACCACAAGAAGTCAAAGTTTACAGTGAATTTAAAACAACTAAGGTGAAATACATGGCTTCATTGGGCATTTTGCTTTTATAAAATAGTTATTCCATATATCTGACAAAAAAAGGGGGCAAAAATGTAATGATATTGATAAAATACTTTTACACCAAGCAACACAGAAAGTGGAGCAGTTATACTGAAACTGAGTTATCAAGTAAATTACAAACTCACATGTGGCTCAACCTATTGCATCTGTTTTATAAATAATGTTCAAAATGTAGCTAATGCAATGATATCTGTATATTCCAACAGTATATGTCTATAGTGCTTTCAGTCTTGCATTAAATAGTTTCACAAAGCAAGCATGCTTAAACAGTGTAATATGTTGTCATCCATGTCTAACTGGCAGGTGTTATGTATCATTACAGCTTATGTATCATTACACCTGTCTGTGTTACTTTTGTAACTTCATGATCTACTGTACCACTGCACAGATACTAAAGCACACACACTAGCAGTATGCAGTATGATTACAGACAGGGCTCTGGTGTGGTACACCATTTCTTTTTTAAACTGCCCCACGGCTCAGCGGTCATCAGCTTGTCTTACCAGCCTTAGTAAGTGTCTAAATTATTAATCTTAGTCTGAAAGCATGTGCACAAACCCGAGGCCAGACATGTCTACCGTCCAGATAAAGAAATACTGTAATATCAGATATTTCACTAATATATCGTTAGTGATCCAGATAAAAATAATCTCTTTCCTTATCATTTCTTATCCTCCCCTTAACCATGTCTGTCATTACATTTCCCACAAAAAGCCCAAAATTAATAAATAACGATAACACTTTAAAATAAGGTTCTATTTCTTAAGGTAAGTTAAGTACCTTAGTTAACAAACTAACAGTTAACAATGCTTAAACAGCATTTTTAATCATAGTTAACATTTCTAATTTCTAATATTCCTAATATTTATTATTTCATTTTTAAAATCAAAAGTTGTATAAGTCAAATGAATGAACAGTAAACAATTGTATTTGCATTAACTAAAACTAACAAAGATTAGTATGGTGTAAAGATATATTGTGCGTTGTTGGTTAATGTTAGCTAGTGCATTAACTAGTAGTTAGTAGTGGAACCTTACTGTAAAAGTGATAGCAAAATAATTAATAAACAAACTAAGCTGCATGTAATCTACTTGACCTTGAGTAATTATTCTCATTACAAAGTAACCTTAACCACTACAGGCTAATTTAAACACTGGCTGCAGAGGTTAATCCCGTGAGGCTTGTGATTTTAATCGTGTGTTTTAATCTCTCCTCTTCTATCTGTTGGAGTGAGTCAGTATTTTAAGTGTTGTATTAATTTCGGGCTTATTGAGGAATGAATCTCTGCGTCGGTGTATTACTGTGAAGCAGGCGTATGCTGCGAGCTGATTAAAAGCGCTTCACGTGGAATAAGAATAAGCGCATAAATCACGCGGAGCGGTGGGGCGCTTAATGAGAGAAACCGCTCAATCGGGACGAATAGCGGTGAGCGCGCGGAACGTCTTAGCCAATCCGCGATCTCAGCGATTAATGAGGGTCATCGGATGAGAGGAGCGCCACACATTCCGCTGTTTGTGTCAGCAGTAGTGCCACCAAAAAGTATATTTTTGCTATATGCTATAATTTTAAAATATAAATATGAAACTGCTTTCATCTTTCGGAACACTAGTGGCACTAGTGTATTTACAGTGTATTTATTTATGGTTATAGTGTTCATATCAAGCACTAATACCAAGTATTGTAGAACTAGGATCTGTAATATGGTATGTTGGCAGGAACAGGTTCCCAAGGTAAGTTTATTTTGAATAATTTTTATGTGAATGAAAAGGCTGTGAGGGCAGACGGGCAGTCATAATAATATAAGTCACCTCTAAATTTTAAAGCCCAGCCATGAGTTTTTTTTTGCCCAATGTGCATTTCTTTGAAAGATGTCTTTTCAGTGTTTTGGCAGCACAACATATAAAATAAACTGTATGTCTGTCCCTAACAACCTAATCATCACAATACACAAAATATAAAATCAGCCCTGACTAAAGTCCACGTGAGAGTCCCAAATAATGTACAGAACCACAAAACTCTCTTGTATCCGTGTTTTACATGAACTAAAGTCTAAATTCTGTAATTACAGAATAGATTTTCCACAAGTTATCACATTTCTGTCATTGGTGATTTTCCTCAGACATGCCACTGCAGACCAACAGGCGACAGAAATAGATCAAGAGATCAAGAAACAGATGAAAGCAATCATGACAGAAAAGAGTGAGAGACGTTCAGAAGGGGACAGCTGAAAGCCAGCTCTGTATCAGTTTTCTCTCACCTATCTATCACTTCGGCGACAGCAGGTCTGTCTTTTGGCCTTTTTGCTGTCAGGCCTTTTTACATCATCATTGATTTACATTAGTTACAGAAGAAAGCTAAAGACTGACTAAAAAGAGTGACTCACTCCACACTGTCATGCACACTAATTGACACATACACACAATCCCTTGTGTGAAAGCCTTTTAATATTGCAGTAGGCATTTGTGTCTGCTTTCTACTTAATGGGGTTTAATTTAATCTAGGTGGCTAACTTTCTCCACGTGTGGGGGTCTGTTCAGAAAATTACAGTGTGAGAAAGAGAAAGATAGAGTAGAAGAAGAGCCAAAGTAACAGAAGACAGAGAAAGAAAATATGATTATGAATGGAGGAAAAACAAAAGTGAGAAAGTGGAGGTTAGAGGAGAGGGTGATGGGATTACAGAGAAATAAAGAGAAATAAAGATAAAAACAGCGAGAGAGAAAGTGCATCAGTGTTGGCCAATGGCTGCAGACAGGAAGTTGAATGATGGGTGAGAGTGTGCTTCCTGTCAATGTCACTTTAGTGTGTCTCATTGCCACAGCGAAATTAACTTTTTAACAAACACACTCACTAATTTCCAATCAAACCTTTGGGAAACTGTCAGGTAAATTTTTTAGACCATCAGGTATTGCAAATGTGTCCAATAATGTTGTATTGTATGATGGCATTTTAAGTTTTGGCTTTAATTCAATTATTCGCTTTATTTGTGTTGCTTGCTATTGCTCAAACTTAGAGATTAAGAAAAAAATGTAAATTCCGATTTACAGAAAAATGTAATTTCGATTAATAAATGCTGGCACACAGTTTCGTATTGTCTGTGTATGTACATTAATGATATGTCAGATCATATGCTGCATTTTGAGGAGAAGTACTTTTATAAGTAATCTGGCTAGTGATTTGTATCTTGAACTGTGAATCTGGCACAAATTTCATGGACTTACAGTAATGAAGGGACAAGGGGGCCCAAAAATGTGCCAACTGCTGTACAATAAATGCTGTTTTAATTTTTGACCTCACTTCATTTTAGCTGTAGTTAATTGTGTTTAACAGGCAAAACCTTCTGAATGAAGGTTTCATGGCTGTAAAGCGCTATTTCACTCCCATTTTGTCTTGGCTAAATGGTGGCCCTCTAATTATCTTCCCTCTTATTTCAGTGATGCAGCTTAACATATATACTTCTCACCCCAAAGTCGCCCATGAATATGCATGAGCTCACTCTGACTAATCCTCAGGACTGACAGCTTGACATGTTAATCAGAGTGATTGATGGAGAGCCAATCCCATTCCATCAGATATTTCTTCTCCTCCTTGCTCCACCCCCTTTTTCCTTTTTTTTTTTACATTCCAATGGCCGTTCCCACACTGTCATTAGCCGTCAAGTTAAATAACCTAACCTCCCTCTCTAAGGTCCCTGTAAACTCTCCTCTTGATTGGTGAGCCTAGCTTCTGCCCATTTTGTCTAAATAAACTCGTCACGCTCTGTTTTGAGCGAGCTTGTGTATTTTTGTGCCATGGCTCTTGCTAAGCCCCCCCCCCCCCCACTCCTGTTCTGATAATTGGGCCCTAGTTTCTCTCAGCAGCCCTGAACACAGTAGAATCTGGCAGTGCGGTGGGGAAAAAAAGAGTCCAGAAAGTCATTCTGTGTGTTCAAATTCACTACTCAAATCCATGACATCAGTATTCCGGTCAGACCACAGTTCAGACACAAAGAATGGGAGGGGAAAGCAAGAGACACAGAAAAAGTGTGAGAGAGACATTTAGAAAAGTCATTTGACTGGAAATTAAATGTGGCATATAGCTCTTTTTTTGTTAACATGTCTTCGAGAACAAAAGAGTTTCAAGCTCTCAGAATAGAGAAATCAACTGTTGCCATTTACCGCTAAAATACTTGAATGAGAAAGAAATGAGGGTTTTGGATGAAAGATGTGACGTTTGTTCTCATTTGCTTGTTTTGCAGAACAAGGTGGAGCATTAAACCGTAAACAAATCCGTCTGAGCTTGGCACTGGAAGACTGAGTGAACTGGCAGGTGAGTGACAGGATGTTTGACAAATGATAGTATAAGTCTTATTGCAAAATCCTGTCCTGCTGTATTGAACACATGTCGATTCATACATATTTAAAAATAAAAAAACATTGTGTTGAAGGTAATTGTGAAGGTAACTTGTTTTTATTTAAACCTGTAAATATATAAAGACCTTGAAAAATAAAACAAAGAAAAGTTTGTTTTGTTTGGTTTCACTGTGGCACACCATATGCTATTTGCATAACTCAGTGCTGCTGGCAACATTCTCAAATTATTACGTGGATCATCAGGTTTTGCACACACTTGTGGATTTCCAGCTTAAGTGTATACTGCCATTACAGCAAAAAGAAGACATAGCAAATACTAAGACATTTAAAAAAATGTTCCTTTTATGTTGATGATTACAAACAAACATGGTATTATCATGATACATGTCTTAAAGAAAGATATTACCATGTCCAAGAACAGACTAATACCATGATAGTTTTTTGTAAATGGTGTTGTTGTTTTGTGTGTGTAATAAAGATTGCAGTGCAGAAATCGATCAATGCTAAAGCTATAAAAAATAATAAATAATAAATAAATATATGAAGAAAATAAAAAGGGTGAAAATAGGACACAGGGTCATGGCTCTGCAGGGCGCTGTGCTTCACATACAAACACACAGCGTGAATATTTTGTATGGCAGTTCAACTGTTGCTGAAAACACACAAATGCTTCATTATTTCAGCAAACAATATCTTTACAAAGGATGAACTCACACAAACACACGCATGTGAACAGACAGGCAGACAGATTCTTTTTTATTATGGCTGTTTTCCACGTTTTAGAATAATATGTGACCTCAATGTGCAGTTTATATGTTTACAAAACTATTTTAAGCATATAAGATTAAAATGTTTGTTAGATCATGACAAGCATACAGTACAGTCAGTGTGTGCATAATGTAATAACTCAACAGGTGGGTTTTCATGGGGTCGTTTTTAACATCTAATTAATAGCTTGATTTTCTGTTAAATTTTGTCTAACGCATCTTAAATTGTCATTTGGCTTCACTAGAGCAGTTACTTAAATATCAGTTATGTAAATATTTTTAACCTATATTTGTGATAATAAAACGATTAATAATCACTGGATAAACGAGGGTTAGTCGCATGTAATTATGCATAATTTACTCTTATTACTATAGTGTGTTTGTGTTTTTTAACAAAAACACTGTAAAATAGTGTTATCAATAAGCCTAATTAAAATGTGTGTATACATACTTGTATGCATAAACATATGAACTTTAACACTTTAACACCTTTTGCCTGGTACTGTGAGCTGCTGTCTGAACTGTATTTGTTGTAAGCAGAATTCCTGCACTTCACTTTTTAATGTCTTTCTGGATGACCTGGAGGTCACTGAACTTTCACCTGTGATTGAAACCCAGGCTTTCTCTGCAGTGTCGGATCAATTGTGTTTATTCCACCCACGCCCACATCACCCTCTCCCACACCCACCCACCAAAAAGATGAGAATGCATTCCCGGAAGGTTCCTCTCATAAAGATCTATCTCTTTCTTTCTGTCTCATACACACCCACACACTCGCAAAACATGCATATGGTTTCAATCTTTGCAGCTGTCCCACAGTTGCAGTCAAGGGAGGCCAATCCTGAACAGTACATTGTGTGTGTGTGAGTGTTTGTGAAAATGAAGAGGAGTAAAAAAAGAAATCTAAGGTTAGAGGATTGTAGGATAGACAGAATGGGTGAGAAAAAAATATGGTCTGTTTTGTCTCTCAAGGTTTCTTTCTATCTCAGTCTCACTTTCACCTTTGCACACACACACACACACACACACACACTTTCCCGGGTTGAGATATGCTCTAAAAAGCAGACGTACTGATTTCCCAGCAGGCTTTGCTAATGGAACATCAGGTTCAATCTGCCCGTCACTGTTTTGTTTCATTTTGTTTTTCAATGTCTCTGTGAGGTAACCTTTCTCGGTCCCAGTTTTGCGCACACTGGCTTAGTTATAGTCTACAACAACTTCATATTATATAGTTGTTGTATAATATTGTATATCAACAAGTTTATAAGCTACCTACTTTTATTTTCAGTCAGCTTGGATCAATTTATGAATTTAATGAATTTGATCATAAATTTAATCAGTTTATGATACACCAAAAGATCTTCATTTCCGAATAAACTATCTAATCCAAATAAAGTCTAAATTAAAAATATAAGTCCGAATTAGTCATACATTTAATAGTGAGGGTTGTAATGATGGAGTAATGAGGGTTGCCTAAACAGAGAACATGAATTTTAATAAACTGTAATAAATATCAGATGACCCTCCAAGATGTTCCCTACACTGCTTAGACTGCAAAATATACATATAGTTCAAATGGGTTATTAACACTTTATGTTCATGTTCGTTTTTCTTAAATCTTCAAATACGTTGGCTCAAAAATTAAAGTAACACTCCAAAATAGAAATGTTACAAGGACAGTCTTTTGCCTCATCTGTAGTTCCACCCCCACAGCAGATGTACTGAGGCTTTTTAATGCTGGTCAAATGTCTGTAGGTGTATGTTAGAGCTGTCAATCAAACTCCTGAGAGGAGTGATTGATTGGCAGGTGGACTCATGTTTACTAATAACATTATTCCTCTCTCTAACTGAGCACATGTTCTGTAGGCAGCTGTACCCAGTATAGAGCTCAAAACATAATGTATGTGTAATCTGTAAAATTCTTGCAGAGAGCAAGAGCTAATCCATCATTCTATTTCTAAAGGTTATTTCTGGAGGAAACTTCATTAGAAACAAAACTGCTTTGAGTGTGTACTCCCATGTGTCAGCAAGTGTTGGTCGAGGCAAGATGTGGGATGAATGTGTGTGTGTGTTTCGGCAAACCTCCGACTTTGTGTGTTTTAATAGTTTTTGGGTTGCGGTTGATTTTCAGTTTCTGAAAAACTGCACCATTTTTTGTGTGTGTGTAATCAAATTCCCACAAGGATAGTGAAGTCTGAAATTACCTACATTGTGGGGTTCAGCCAATGGTCCCCACAAAGAAAATGGTATAATAAACTAAATATTGTCTTAATTAAAATCGAATAATGCAGAATAGGGTTTTATGAAAGTTAGGGGATTTAAAGGACATTAGTGCAATATTAAAAGAGATGGATATTGGGTGGATATCAATGGATATTGCCCACCTTAATCAATTAAAAACAAAAAAGTACATCTAACAATATCAACAAGTTTGTGTGAGCGTTAGGTTAAGGTGTAGGGTGTACTTGATAATATTATCCCATTATAAAAAGATGAATCTATTAGAAGTCCTTACTGTTATACCTTCTAGGGTCTGTGTGTTTCTGTGGATGTCTTTATTTAGATTTTAGCCAGTTCTGCAGTGTGTGTGTGTGTGTGAGATTTCTGTATGTCCAGTATATGAGTATGAGAGGAGGCCGCAACCGATCCCGAGGTGCTGTTTGTATTTTTTCATGGTCTGCTGCTGTGAAGACGTGTAGAGATTTGTTACCTAGAGTACCATTTATCATAGTAACAGCATCATGCAGGGGCAACAAGGGAGGAGACCAACCATCCATCATACACATGGTCTGTCTCCACGGCAACGCCACAGCCCGTGACCAGAGTTAGAGGGTTAGCAGGGGGATTGGGTGGATCACTTAGACTTGAGAACTAGACAGTTCATCACACACACACATGCGCACACACAGACGCTCGTACAGCTATCATTCTGAGGACATACACTTACACAAAACAAATCTCTAGCCCCTTAGCCTAACCTTAACCATCACAACTGACTGCCTAACCGTAGCCCTTACCCTAAACCTAACTTGAATCTAATAATAACCTTAACCCTTAAACCAAGTCTTAACCTTTACACAGCGACGTTTCCAAAAGGAGGCTTTGGTGAGATTTGTCAAGTTTTGGGTACAAATTTCCCCAATATAAAGTAAAGGTAAACACACACACACACACACACAGACAGAAACCTATGTAAAGCACCTTCTAGCACTTTATCTAAATAAGGACATACTATACTCTTCTTTTGGCTGTATATAAAGCTATTTATGGTAACTTCAGTTTATGCCAAATCAGAAATCATAATTCATAAAGAAACATATTTGCATTATTATAATAAAAACATACTTGGCTTATGAATCACTTTCACCTCTAAGGAAATGCTCAGATTTAGCTCACCTCTCACAATTTTGTCCCCAAAGTATAGCTGAGTAAACCCAGAACCGCACACTCATAACCATTGTCTGTTTATTTTTCACTTGTCTATTTTTCATTCTTTACACACTCCTACACATATTTTCAGTCATTGAATAACCAGCTTTGTGTGGGGGAACTTTTGAAATCTTAATTGCCCTTGCATTTTATTTAGTTTTATTTTGGCTTCATACACAAACTTTTTAGCAAGCTATGAAGAGGCACTTCTGTCTTTGTGTCTGTGTCTCATTTTTCCTCTCACTTCATAACTGTCTGGGTGATTTATTTTAGAGTATGAAGACTTTTAGGATCTCTGCAGTGACTGGGTCTTTGCAAACAATTTAACTTGAACCCTTTGAGCCAAAATGCAGGTGTGTGTTGGTGTGTGTGTGTGTGAGAGAGAGAAAGCCCCTCCAGGCTGTGATAGTGAGTATAGTATTTTTGGTAGTAGTTAGGGCCATTATATCAGCAAGTGTGTGAAGGAAAGAGAAATAGAGCTTTTTTACTGTGTCCACCAGGGATTGTAGCCACTCTTGGGATCTCAGCGATATTTTCAGAGTTGCTTAAATTCCTCCACCCGTAACGTCTGAGAAATGTGGAGGGAGGCAGCCAGGTGGATCTTACCGAGCAAATACAGCATCATATTTCAGCCCAAAATAAAAATGAGAAAAAAAGAAGGCTTGCTTTAAAAAAAGAGGTGTAATCCATTAAAAACAGACTTATTGCATTGTGACATTTTTTTTTAATAAATAAAAAAACATTACTTAATGTAATGCAAAAAAACTGACAGACTTTTTAGAAAGTTTAGCTTTTAACCTTTTTTGTGTGATTTTTGACATCTATGCATTTAAAGTGATGTCACAGTGAAGAGAGAGAGGTTATTGAGTTTAGTTCATATAGCCCAACTCAATACTGTAATACAGTAATGAAAAGCAGCTTGTGTGGTACAATGATTTTGTCTTTGTCTAAAATCAGTGTAAATTAAATTAAGTACAAACACTACCACTATGTATTACAAATGTAATTTAAATATGTTGTACATTACGTGCATAAGCTTTTCTCACATTACTGTATGCTAAGAATCAGTTGAGGGTTGATGTGCAGTCATAAAAAATGTTGCAAAAGAAATCTCAGTTGCTTTAAAAACAGCTTCATTTTCATCTTTGGCAAAGTATAATGTCTTTTATTTTACATTTTGTAGTGAACTATGAGCCAGACATTACTGTGAAGTTTTGATGGGGTGTATGGTTTGGGAAAAGATGGAGAAAGGAGGGTCATGCAGGTCTCTGTCTTTAATAAATAAACAATAAAGAAGCCAGTGTTTCAGAATTCCCTTTATATCTCCTGTGACATTCTGATGGATTACACAGCCATCACAGCACAGGGCCAGTGTGTGTGTGTGTGTGTGTGCGCGTGTGTATGTGTGAGGGGAGTTAAGCTGTATTTCACACATATAAATCCAGACAAGCAACTCTTTGTTGTGCGTATTTGACAGCAGGCCATTTGGGTTAAAAGCGAAATCTGTAGGTGACGGACATGTGAGCAGGTTGCTGTTGTGCATGCTGAACTGTGATTGGATGAGAGATGACTGATGGGACAGAGGGAGAATCTTCAGAGAATAAATGAGTCATGAGTCATGAATAAGTGTGTGAACTTGCTTAATTAATCTGATCCTCTTAATGAATCAGAGCAAAAGTTCATGTATAATTAAAAAACCACAGCAGTAAAGCACCGGCTTCAGCAGGCAGTATGTAGTGTGAGCAGAGAGTGGAAAAAGAAGGAGATGTGGGAAATTGAATAGGCGGAGTCACAGTTTTCAATGCGGCAATGGATTATGTGTTAAAAGAGACAATCAATTTTTGATAACATTTATTTACTTTATGACATGTATGTACTTTAGCTAGAACAGCCTGAAAAATCACACTACAAATGTAGCATGATTTGAGCTAAAAAAATACGTTTATGATAACAGTCACACTGTGAAATTAAGAGGAATAAAAAATAAGAATTTAAAGAGGAATAAAAAAATACAGTAACTAAAAGACTGTTATATAGGGGTTGCTAAAAGGCACAATCTTTTGGATTTATCATAGAGACCAGTCCTTCTAAACGCCTTACCATGATGCCTGTTACCAGCAATATGAGCAATCGGTCATGCATACAGGGTCTCTGTGTATCTGCTCTAAATACCATCAGTACACAACCTAGGTCTTACCCCCTTATTGTTGTTATTAGATCACTTTTAATATGGCATTACAGTTCTCCAATTGATTACTGGCAGCAATCCTTCATCAGGAAAACAGAATCATTAGTAATTAGATTAATATTTCTGCCATACAGTGAAGAGTAAGACCCCTCCCCACATCAAAAAATAGGCAAGTTACAAGAAAATAGTCTCTGATGTACTAATCTAAGGGACATTTTTAAAGGAAGGGTTTGAGCAGCTCAAGGGCTTGTTATAGGATTATGTAAACTGGTGAATGTCATACATTTGAATGCATTACAATGATACACTAATCTGATATAATTAAATCTTTTTGTGGTTCATTTCAGCACAAAATGGTTTTTTTCTGTTAAGATATTAGTGATGAGTGACATCAGCCTGAGGCTGCAGTACAGATGAGTTTTTGCACACCACGATCGAGGCCCTTAGCTTGAAACCTCTGTAGCATCATTAACAAACATTTTTAGAGGTTTTTGGTCCTCAAGACAAGAGGTTCTTGTCCTCAAGACAATAGATTTTGAATGAAATTTCTCTTTTAAAAAAATAATTAGGAGCTTTTTGCTTTTATAAACAGGACAGTCATGAGAGAAAGAATGGGATGAATTAATGTGTGACTACAATAGAGTCAGCATGAATTATTTAATATAATTATTCATACATTACATTAGTAAACAAACAGCGAAATAGGGATGCTCTGCTAAATTGTAAATGGACTACACTCTGAATATTTTTGCTTTGTATTTTTAAGATACCAGTGTTGCTCCCTTTACTTTTTTGTCAACTTAAGCTAATTAAAATGTTTGTGATTTAATCTCAGGATTCAAGATACATTTTGTGACCTTGTCACTTGTTTTTTTTATTTAACTTGTTTATTGCTAGCAAAATGCAAAATCACATAAATCAATGTTTTAGACAGTAATTTGACACACCCTAAATTTTGGTAACATATAAAACAAGTGGAAAATGAATAGAAATTAAAACAATTTAAAAGTTCAAGCTCAATTTGTTTTCTGAATTGTTAAAGTAAAACAATTGATTTAAGCATCTAAAAATGCTATTCATGGAAAGTGTCTGGTAAATTAGACCTTGCTAAATGATATTCAGGCTCCAAGAAGAGTTGTCAGAGATGACAAAGGACAGGCAGGAATGATCGATGATGAATACAGTTTGATGCATGATATTGATTAGAACCAAAGTGAGTGTTGCTGTGATTTAGTCTCAGGTGTGGTTGATCCAGAGTGGCCTCACAGCTGATATTGATGTCTGAGCCACCTGAAGGCTCCTGCCTGCCTGACTGTGAAGCTGTGGGGCTCCAAAATGGAAGGCCCCTCCATCAAAGTCACTGACGGTTTCTTGTAATGCAGTGCTGGAATGAAGAATGAAACATTTGCCTCTCGGCAGCTATGGTTTAAGTAGCCATATGTGGTTTGTGGAGAGGTTTCTCATGCTCTTTCTAAAACTTTCTTTTGTACAAAACGTTCTTTCTACAACATTCTTGTCAAACAAACATATAGGACTATCCTAAATTCTTACCATTTCTACTTCTAACATCTAAACTGTCAGCTTTTGACAATGCCAAAGCTTACCCCCCCAATACTAACCCTAAAATCTGATTGGTTGATAGGAATGATGTTCCTGGACCAATCAGAATGCTGATCCAGGAACACATTCTGCTTGGCGAAAATTAAAGTGACCCTCATTTTGCGTACTGTATACCATTCTACATGTGTCCTCATCACACAGAAGCATTTAGGAAATTGTTTCAAGTAGAAGACCACAGACAGAGTGGTCATTCAAACAAAACTAATCAATCAAAGAATGGGTGAGCCAATGTAAAAAGCAACAAGACAAACTTTTGATTTAACGTGACATGCACCACCACTTACTATAAGGGCAGAGAGTGACTGATCGTTACAGTTTTGGCAGTGGTGTTGATGCTATAAAACATGCTGTAAAGCACACTGCTTTGAGAAGTGTTGGTGTATTGTATACTGTATTTCTGAGGTATATGGAGCTGTATTCATTTCTAAAGGACCTGCAGGCAGAACTGTCTTATGCTGTATTCACCAAAATTTTTAAGGAGATGTACTGTAGTAATAAAAAATAAAAAAAATAATATATATATATATATATATATAAACCGATTTTTGCAGCGTCTTTCTGAAATAGATACGATTAGTACATTTAGTCAAAAATACCATTCGGAAAATTAAAATTTTAAATTTTAAAACTTAAAATTTTAAATTACCTTAAAAGTATTTGTGCTATCCACACATAGCCTAAAAAGCCATTAACTTTTTCTCATTAAATAAAATCTTTAATCTAGACACCCCCAGTTGCATTTTACACAACACACTTAATGAAAGTCATTAAGGCTGCAATCTTCAGTCAGAGCGGTTAGCTGGAACGCTAACATTAACAGAGATGGCAGAGCTGTACACTCTGAATCTTTTTCTCTTGTCCCCCAGTGGTGACCATTCGTCATGGTACACCGCTGTCATTTCCTGTTCCCAAATTTGGCAGTTGTGCCCCCTCGTATCTATACAGACAGATGACAGCAATCCCTCAACTCCATAAGCCTCATCTCTTCAGGCTATGAGCAAAGTGAAGAGATTGTTGATCTCTCTCTGGCCACTTTGTCTTTGAACTGTCCTCTGTTGCTCTGTGCTGTAAGTGTTTATTGAGGGAATGACGGCAGCCTTTTGAAGAGGAGAGCAAGCACGAGCATGGAAGCACAGCAGAGCTCATTAGAGCTGTAGCAGGTGGAAACCCACACAATAATTCATTCTCCTTATTCCCTACATGCATGTGTACACACCTCCATCATGCAGTCATATTTAATGATTCACTTCATTACTGATTCATGCTCTGATTTATAGCCAAGTCAGCAGAGTGTGCTGAATGCATTTACATTAAAGGGTCAGATCATCAGCATATTTTCTTTGATCTTTTTTGATGAAAGTTCATTGCATTATTAAAGAACAGTGATGCCAGCTGTTTTAAATAGAAAGTAGCTGACGCTCGCTTGAAAGATCGCTAAATGTTGTCAGATGATGTCATGGTGATTTGACAAAAAAATCAGTTCATGAAAAAGTAAGAAGTGTCTTCATTTTTCTCACACCGCTCACAGCCTCCACCTAGGTATAAAACTACACTATCATCTACAGGAAGAAGCTAAGATTTATAAAAAAAGTTGCTAAGTTTGTTGCTGGTTGCTATTTTGAAAAAAGACACAAAAGGGGTCTGAAACGTCACTGAATCTAGCGACAAAGTCAAAGAGTTGGCAGAACTGTTAAATAAAACAGTTTTTTTTAATCCAAACTTCCCTAACTATGAAAAAACTTTTAAACCAAGGACATGCATGCACTACAAGACAAGAGGTTGTCACCTTGCATGCTTTTAAAGACTTAAAGGACTTAATTGATTGCAAAACTTGTGGGTAAATTACAGAATCATTCTCATGTCTGACTGTAGTTACAATCCCGAAATCCTGATCCTGTTTTTTTACAGTCAACAAGCAACATGGAAGAGGAGCTCTAAAGAAAGAGATGAAACATGGAGGAGACAGTGCTTGGGGAGACGTGGGCAGCAGTTTGATGTTTTTGTGTGTGACTCCTGCTTCCCACTGCCTTGCTCTCCTCTTGCTCTCGTTCGCTCTTGTGAACACCCACATTTACACATCAACAATGTCTGTTCGGTATTAGACTAAAGTAAAATGTGAAAAAGTTGGTCAGACTATGTACTTGCCACTGTGCATATCTTCCTTAAACAACCCTAAAATGATAAATTACTAAAAGTTTGTTTTTAACTAATTCTAAAGGTGAAGAGGCTGAAAAACAGTGCTGCTAAATTTGAAGTATTTAAAAAAACCATACTGATATTAAATACATAAAGTTAACAGTGAAAAAAAATCAGAAATATAATAATAAAAAATGTATCACTCGTTTAACAAGGAGACATATGTAGATTTGGCCCACAAAGGAAACCTGGATCTCTCTCTCTCTCTCTCTCTTTCTCTCTCTCTCTCTCTCTCTCTCAGATATCAATTGCATTAGGAAGCTGATGTGCAACGGATTAAAGCTTTGTTTTTCATTACAGACCACCCGTCTTCCTGTGCTTTTTTGCTGATAATAAAACAGCCAGGCCTCTCTCTCTCTTCTCAACATTTCCGTTTGACTCAACTCGTGCTCCACCCGTCTGTTGCTGTCTAATAAAGCTGGAGTCTCAGGGGACTGGAAGGTAATGAATACAGCTCTGCTACAGTGGCCTGCAGGGCAGCAGTCCTGACTCAGCAGAAAGACCTGATCCTTCTGCCGTGGTAGTCGTGCGTGTATTTAAAAGTGATGACAGACTCTCACCTCCACACAAAGGTGCGTTAATCTATAAGAATATCTGTTACTCTGTGTTTTGTGGACAAAAGTAATTGCTGATTCTTTGGAAGTTGATTTAGTACTAATTTTCCCAGAATTCTGTGCTTTCTCTGAATGGTCGTGACACAGTGCTTATTATATTATATATTATATTATAGTAATTGTGTGGAGTGTCCTATGGGAGGTTTGTTGGTGGAGAGATAAGCAGAAAAGCTCGGGTTATTAAATCAGTTCATGGTGATATGCTCTTCCTGTCTTCTACATGGTTCATATTTATCTTGTCTCAAACCATGATCACGTGCACACTTTGCTTAAGACAGAAACATACTCAATACTTCTAGCTACGGAAGCTCCATTTCATGCACTGTTGCGTGCTGAAATGTGTCAGAACTTAATTTATAATGCAAGTATGTGCTACATTGTCTTCATTGCCACAAGGGGCAGTATAGTGAACATTGTCATACACTGTCTTCTTCAACAGTTAGTTCTCTTTCAGGTCAATGACAATCATGGTGGTCCTGCTAAAAGCAAAAAAACACCACACACCAAGGCTGTGTGCACATTTTGAGTAGCTTAACCAATGAGAATTCCTTGATCAATAGGCATCACTAGAAAATCCATGCCTAACCACCAGATTTGTCACCTAAATTTGTTGGTAAACATCAGGGCTAAGCTGGTCAACCAGCTAGACTAGCATCCAGAAACATAACCAAGCAAGGAACATTTGTTGATCTTAATCTAATTTTCAGTCTTTTTCTCATCATATACATAATATAGATGTTGGAGAGAATGCAAACTATGAATGTTGTTAGCTGTGTGTGTGCTTTAGAAGGGAAGTGTGGGCAGGTCAAGCACATTCTCAGATGACCTACGCCTAATATGTTCTTGGTTATTGGGTATTACATCATTTTGTTCCTGTCTTTTCCACCCACACATCCACCAGCTCAACCCATCATTGTCTGCAGTGCTGTTTAGCTGCCCTGCACTGACCTTGGCATTTCAGTTGGATTTATGGGTCAGTCCTGGCCTTTGACCAGTCATATTTCACCTGACACATCAGAAAAGCACACCCAGATGTCTTGTCATTTTTTCCCTTCAGGCATTGGTTGTAACAGGTACATAGACACCATAGATTCATAAATGTTATATATGCATTGAAACTGTTATGAGTTGAACCTCTTCTAGTGCTGGACAAGGTCTAATGGAGGTAGGTGTTTTATGGTTAATGTACTGCGTGAGCTCATAGGCTTCAGAGAAAATATTAGTAGGACACACAGATAAATCAAGGGATAGACTGAGGTGTGCAGCTGTTCTGAAATGAAGCATGTGGTATCTGGGACCTGCGCTGAAATCAATGTTTGCCCTGCAAGTGAATTAGATCATAGATGTTCCATCTGTGGCCCAATAAGAATGCCAGTCTGTGACCTGCTGATGTTACTCGCAAAAAGCTATAGACAATACACAAGACAACAAGAGATGAAAATCATTGGCATTTTCTGCACACATTGCATACATCACATGTTTAAATAATGACATTGATTAATCTGTTATTAATTAACAGTGTTGATGATGTGCATGTCCCTGCTGTGGTATTTAAGGAGAAGGTCATGATTAGGTGGAGAGCTGGAGAAGCAGGTGGTCATAGTATGGACATCTGTACCTGGACTCTCAGAAAACATCTTATGCATGAAGCCAGTGAACAGTAAAGTGATAGCGGTGTTATTTGGAAACGGATAGCTTTAGCTACATAAATAAATGTCATGAATAATTCCTTGTCATGTTCTATTGATTTCCTCCTGCAGCCATTTCATATGGCATATCCAATTTTGAAACTTGTATCTTACCAAGACTTGTGTTTCTTACGTGTGCAGGCATCATATTTACAGTGAAACATGTTTAAGCACCGTCTTTGTCTTGGAATAGGAATTAATAGCCTAATTTCCTCTAATACGGCTGTATGTTCAGATCTTCTTAATAAACTGCATCCTCTCCCCGTCCTCTTTGTAGTCTCAGGAGCTGCTCTGTTTAGACAAGCTGTTAATTATGCTTGTAATTGTGATTGTAGGTAATCAAGTAGAGTGAGTAATTATGTGTCTTCAAGAGCTTGCAAGAGGGATATTAAGAGCTCTTCAGGTTCCTGGTGGGTTTCTCTTCCAGGTCTTCAGGAGGAAAGTTGTCTCATGGTTTTTGAGCCGGTGTCTTAACAAAGGGGAGGCACAGAAAAACAATCGTTGTTGTTTGGTTTCACTCTGTGGTAGAAATGTTACTTCATAAAGACAAGACTGTTTTGCATCCATCTCTGTCTTACAGGCATCATTCATATTCCACTCACGTCTAACAGTGGAGGATAGAAATTGGGCGGAAGGGGAGAGTAGGAAATATCATTAAATTTCTGTCAGTGTTTAACTTTTTTGTCTTTGAATTTATTTATTTATTTGTTTAGCTCGTTTAGTGCTGAATGCAACTTAACACTGCATTATCCTGAGGGTTTGCAAACATCCAATACAATGAGAGAAGAAAGGGTGTGGGAAATTGAGATGGATGAGAACCATGTTTTATATTATGAGAGGGAAAATGTTTGTTAAATATTTTGCAGTCAGCCTTTGGTTCTGATACATCATGCACACAACTGAGTGTGAACACACTCATTAAACCCATAGAACAGACAGTTTAATTTGTTTATTTGTTTCAGAAAGCTCTCTCTCTGTCCCTCTTAGACACACACACACACACACACACACATACACACACACTTAACTATCTAAATAAGGGCATAACAAATGTTGTTTTTATATAAGGCTAATTATATTACCTATAGAGCATCACTGCATGTACGTTGTTTGGTGTTTTTACAGTAATAATACTGTAAATTCCAAATATTTTTAAATGAGGATAGGCATAAAATGGTGGTCTGTCGAATTGAACTTGTAATTTATGTCAAATTCACCCTCATGTCTTCTGTTATAGGCAACATCCTCCTTAAGTTAGGTCATCAGTTTAGCATAATTCAGAATAGTCAAAGTTTTGAATTTTATTAAACTGGGGGTTTTATCTGATAATAAAAATTCAATGCATTGATTATTTAATTTAATAAATTATTGTAACAACAACAATTCCTGAGCCTGTAAATACAAATCAGCTTTTTAAAGGAATACATTTTTTGTTGTGTTGTCTGAAATCATGCAAAGTGTGGGTGGTTCTAGTATAGAACCTTTTTTTGAGACTTCCTTACAATAACCTGTACATTGAGCTGTAATCATATATACCTATTTTAATTTCTGTGGGAACAGCATGGAACTTCCTTTTTATCTTTTATGCACCATTTTTACATAACTGGTTTGACTTTGTGCTATAACAGCATATCAAAACAACAATTGCCAACTGACTGCGACTTAAGTCTTTTAAGAAACACAGAGTCACGGAAAGGTGTGGTAAGATCTTTCCCAGGTGCGCTGTCGTCCTGAGGTTAGAAGGCTTGTTATTGTAAGCAGGTGAGACAAACACTGGCACACCAAGAAAAATAGCAGGAATAATAAATGATTGTGGAGCGTCTGTATCCACGGGGGAGGCAGGGAGGTTTGATGTTGGGAATGTCATTAGTAGCACAACAAGTCCTGAGAGGTTGGCACAAGCCCGCCTTTAGACAAGAGTAATAATCCCAAGCAGTGGTGTGTGGCAACATCTAACCCACAGAAAACTGATTCCTTAACCCCAATAGTCCAACTATAGCCTTTCTTGGCATTGTTTTTCTTTCTTTGTAAAGACTTTTCATCGACTTCTACATTAATGGTAGTTACTATCCTCTAACCTTAGCCATAGCCCCAAGCCTGACCCTCACACAAACCAACAATCTTACATTTTCATTAAGGCATTATTTAGTTTGTCTATTAAGCTATTTTCCTCTTAGGGACCATTGGCTCATCCTCACAATGTAGCTTATTTCAGGTTTTACTGTTGTTGTGGACACACACACACACACACACACACACACACACACACACAGAGCTGCAATAACCAGCAGGACCCACTGTGCTTTTCTGCTCTGACTTTTCTAAATAGATCCACTTGCTTCAGGCATGTTGAAGGTGTATTACTGCAAGTTCATGTCCAGAATATATAACAAGTCCTTCATCCAAGCATGGCCCTTACTGAGCCATTGTTACTTTGTTTCAGCAATTTAAATCCCATTTCTTTACTCAGTGGGTTTACAGAGTACGATGGGAGGGGGGCTGACATTTTCTGAGTTTTTCTTCAATGGTGCTGGTAAAGAATATTTGTGTGATATTGTGAATATTTGTGTTTTTCAGAACTGAAATCATTTTTTGGCTCAGAAGTTGCCAAGGCAAAAAAGTAAGAAAAAATCAGAGAACTACTATTGCTTCTAACCTCCCAGAGTCTTTAATCTGAAGTCTGAGTCAAGTCTGGAGTCTTTCGTCACAAGTTGAGTCTCAAGTCCTTTCATGCCCAAAGTATTATATAGACATAATACATAATTTTTCACAACTCAAACTCAGCGGTAGTTCAGGTAAAAAAAAGAACCAACAGCACCTCTTAAAACATGGGTTCAGTCTTTCAGACTTTTACCATCGAGTCAGTTGCTTTGGAAAAATATGTGTGAGAGAGGGAGAGAACAGAGACAGAGTTAGTTTGAAAATAAAGCGAGAGAGAGTGGAGAGGGAGGGGCTCTCTGCTCATTCTCTCCTGCAGTTGACACTCGCAATCACAAGCGCAGCAGTCGTGTAGTCTGCATCACTCATTCATTACATTAAATGATCAAAAATTTTGTGTTTTGGTGGCAGCCAAAGTTCTTCAATTCTGGAAAAACCCTGGAAATGGGTTGTTAAGCTTAATAGACCCACAAGTCTTTTATGTCAAGTCAAGTCTGAAGTAATTTCAGGTTGAGTCTAAAGTCTGAAGTCTATTAAAATGCCACTCACTAACCTAAGTGCCCATCTCTGCTGACAGCCGTGTGCTATTGCCGCGTGAGTCTGTGTTAAGCATCAATTTTTTGAAGAAATTATACTGTTAAACAAATCAGCTACCACATAAACATGGCCAGAATTATGCAGTTACACATCCTGCAGGTCAGTTCTGAGCACTAGGTTGTGGGTGATGCAGCAGCCTCATAAGGGCTGCCATGTTGAGATCACATGACAAGCAGAATACAACCCCTAATCATTTTTGCTCCTGGAATAAATGTATCATGGCTGAGTGCAAATAGAGCATTTCAACAGTGAACTTTGACCTGCCAGTTAGGCCAGTGCAACATAAAGAAAATAAATTAATACTCAGTGCACTTTATATTCAACACAGAAGGGTCATCAAATGCTTTGGTATCCCAGCAGGGGTCTTGAATCGTTAATTAACAGGCTGATACTCTTGCAAAAGGAAGCATGCTGCCTGTGGATCTTTTATTTTTAGTCATTTTTTTATTTTGTGATTAGTTGAAAATAATTTAGCAGAAGAAAAGACATTCCCTCTCTTTTCAACTACAAGCTGTTTTTGATCTGGGCGTCAACTTGCATTTGAGGTTGTGGAGAGGCATTTATTTAGGAAGTCCCATAAATAAAAATAGAGGCAGAGAGGCAGATATTGTCTGCTGCTCACTTAAGGGTGTTATAATGGAGTCTATTTCACATGCTGCGTCTCTTTCTTGTTTCTGTTCTGAGCTGCTCTCAGCTCGTGCATTATGCATGCGGCCGGACCCTGTTAGACAGAGAACATGGCTGTAAATGATTCCCAGAGTTTACGCAAGCTCTGTGAACGAGGAGAGTCACAGCAGGTGCGTTTCTGTATGTTGAGATTTCTCCCGGGTGCTGCTTTCTACAGCTGTAAACATTACCTTTGACGATGATATGACTCCTTTCTTTGCTGTTCATGGACAGGAAAGTGGTCACTGGTCCAGGAATCCGTATTTCGGAGGTGTATATAAAGCTCTTATATGCCACATAAATGGATGAAAAGTGATTTTAGAGCTTTAGGGATGATTCACCCGCTACTTATCAGATAACTCTGTATCCTACAATGGCCGCATAAAATGTTTGAATGACTGTCTGGGGACTTTTGTATGAAATATAGTTTTAATACAGCCAAGAGTAGGATTGCTCTGTGTGTGTGTGTGTGTGTGTGTGTGTGTGTGTGCGCGTGTGTTTGTGTGTGTGCGTGTGTTTGTTTGTCTGTTTGTGTGTCTGTGTGTCGTTGTGTGTTTGTGTGTGATGTTTTAGTCTCATTAGTGTACTGGGCAGCAGATGGCCTGACATGTGTCTCTTACTTGCACAGATGTTCAACACACAATTAGCTCCAACAATAAAACTCAAAATATATAAACTACAACACAATTACAACTCAGACGAAGCGGCGTTATAATGTGTGTCATAATCAAACATCTGAATCCCTTTGATTACATTGTTTGCATTTCTTTGGGGGTGGGTGGATTTTTCATATCATGTAGTGTGATTAGCTTTTGCATTTACTGGAGTTTGCAGAGCCAAGCATTACTTGTTAGTTAGATAGATATGATTAGGGATTTGAACAAAGCCCTAAACCCAAGTATTAAAGTTTGACTGTGCAAAAATTCCTGTGTTTTTGGTGCATTCATGAATGAATCCTCAAATCACAGAGCTTGTTAAGTAGAGGTGTGCTATCACAGGTGTGTTTTCACCATGTAGGTAGTTAAAAGGATGTAAAGGCCAATAGACTTTTCTACAGACCATAATATCATATAGACTAGTGGTGGGTTTTTGTAATACATAAACACTGTATTAAACATCTAGCAACACCTTAGTTCACAACACCTTAGCAATCACATATCAACACCCGGTCACCCACTCAAAACATTTGCTCCCTTGCAGAAATATTATTGTAACTGTATGTATTGTGTTAATATTTAATACCTAATATAAAATGAGGTACAAATTATATTGCACCCTATTCGCCGACTGGCCAATCCTTAGTGGACAATATGAATGTTAATAGATGTCTTTGTGACATTGTCCATTGGATAACACACTGTATACAGAAGCTTTGAAGAACAGTGTTTAGTTAGACAACATGCCTAGTTTGTAGGACAGTGGAGACTGCAGGAAATAAAAAAAGAGAGAGAGACATAAAACCAAGCTTCATGTGTAGAATTCGCAAAGACCTACTTTTGCAACATAAAGATGTGATGTTTCTCCATTAAAACATCATCTTAGAGAGGAACTAGTGTGTGTGTGCGCGTGCGTGTGTTTTGATTAAATAGCCCCCGCAACCGCAGCCCCACTTTATATATGTATACATGTCTTTGTGTAACTTTGCCAACCTGTGTGTGTGTGTGTGTGTGTGTGTGTCCTTGTGTTTCCTCCGTGTGTCCTGTTTGATTTATCCTCAGTGGAGTGGCTTTGATGACTCCCTTCTGATCTATTTTGTTGAGAAAAAAGAAATTGTGCTGTTGCTCTTTACTTGTGTTGAGGAGAGGAAAAAATGAGACTCAGGAGAAACTATACATGAACACACACACGTTACTGAGCTGGACATGTGCTTTACTGCTGTTGTTTAAACTCATTTACCAATGCATGTGTCGTGTTTCATGCATCAGTTCAATGTTTGTGTCTGCAGCCCTGTTAACAATCATATGATGGGTTCTGCCTGACCACAGCCTCCTGTGTGTGTGTTTATATATGGTTTATGTATGGAAATTTGGCTGATTGCAAATTGTGATAGTTGAGGCTGTAGTTTGGTTGGCCCCTATCTAACTTTCCAAACATTTAATACCGTTATGACATGTGAAATGTTCCAGAACCACACAAAAATCATGAGAAAACTGTTTGTGTCAAATTCATGTGATTTTTCTTTAAGGGGGTGTGGCCATATGATCAGTTCTGTAGGGACCGAGCCAATCAGAACCCTTAGTTATATTCTGAAATCATATGCAAATCTGAAACATCTATAAGCTTGAAGTAATCATTGTAATTTTTTAATATTTTTATTTCTCCTCAGTGTTTGAGTGGTTTGTGCTCCACTGATTGTCAAGAGGAGAAATCATCTCATCTGTCAGGTAAGCTTTGAAACACTCTTCCACACTGAGTTCTGGTCTTTCCATCTCTGATACAGATGAGTGCAACTCTTTCATCTCTCCTACACACTGTCAGTCAAACTCCAGCAAAGTTTTACATAGGAGCCGTCAGACAGACACTTGCACACGTTTATTTCCAACCACACACATGCTCTCCTGTCCATTACATGGTCTCTAATGACCCGTAAAGCAGTTGTGCGGACCTCAGGGCTGCTTCTCTTGTTGCCAATGACCCTTGTTTTGTCTCTTTAGACGGTTGCCTGGATACTAGGGCTGTAGAGGTGGCCCTGACCGACAGGGAAATGAAATGTGTTAAGTGTTAATGGCTATCAAGAGAAAAGCTTTGCAGCCTCTGGGGTTCAATGGAATAATTGTAAACAACTTTCTCACAAAGGGGAAAACAGTTTCCTTTTTCTACTTTCAAGCCATGAAAGAGGCAGAAAAAGGTAAAACTGCAGAGTCTGTCACAGCATCAAGATCCTGATAATCGTGGTGATGAGGAGAAAAAGTCAATTAGGTCAAAAAGGAGTGTTTAGCATGCATTTCTTTGAGAGCATTGCATGAAATGCTTTTATGCTACAAGATGCTTTGACAGGCTTGGAGAAGCAGGTACATTGTTCATCTTTCAAGGGTCATAACACTTTTTTCCTGAACTTCACCTGCAATCAATTGCAATCAAGGTTTCTTGCAACAAAAACAGACACAGTTTAGTTTTACTGACCCATTTTCCACCCTCTCTCTGATCAGCTTAGTTTTTTGTAGATGATGTTTTTGGATTGGGGAAAGAGGGTCTGAGTTATGAAAGCTACAGTATGTCTACATAGTACATCAATCTTTTTCATTCGAAGAGGAAGGAAAGTCTGGTTTTTAATGATAAAGTATGTCCTCTTGAAAGTGTTTGCTGTATAACATTAAACATATTCATCATGGAATCTCTTTCACACACACTTGGGGCGTCTGTTTTTGAGCAGGGTAAATCAGTCAAACACAAACTCTCGTTCTTGTTTTTACAGCAACTTCACACACTTCTTTTTGTCTTTCTCCCATAAACTACTTTTAAACGCAGGAGGCTTTTGTTGCTCTTGCACAGAGGATGAAATGATGGTACGTGAAAAGTGATTAGGCCTTGTGCTGTATTTGTAATGCTGCTCTGATTTTTCTCACTTTCTCTCCCAGTATCTTTCTCTGTCTCTCTCTCTGCCTTTCACACATACACTTACACGTCTGAGCCAAATGACTGTGAGAAATTTAAACACTTCCATCTTACTAAAGTTTATCTGCGAATCAGTGTGAATAGATGTGAGAATCACAGGAAGGATGATCTCCATTTAAATGCACTTTTATAAGTATTGTGTAGGTTGGCTGATCTGGTGTGCTGTGCAATGGGACGTTAGTTTTGTTGTACAACCCCTTATTTCTATTTCTTAAAGTAAATGGCAGCAATCGCAGTGTAATTCCAGCTAGACATCTTCCTCTGAAGACTGATGCAGATGTTGGCTTGTGTATAAAGCTGTCTGAACCCTAATTACCGCGATTACAATAGTTGCGGTTCAGTTATACAGCAAGCAGTGTAAATGGATGGGAAAATACATGCTATTCGATTTAATTCCTTTTCAGACACCAGTGAAGCCATTACTCAGTCATTACTCTACAATAAGATAACCTTTGGTCTGCATTTGCCTTCTGTACAGACCTTTTTGCAGGAAAAAAAATTAAAATATTCTTAATACTTTAGGAAATGTATATCAATATTATGATGGTTTTAAAATTAAGTTTGTTTTTCTTACTTCATTAACAATATTTATTTATATATTGTTTTATGTGTACCAACTTTATTTGAGTTTTTATAAACATTCAAATCTTAAAATATATTCTATGATAAAAAAACTGAATATGCATTCTATGCTTTAAAGTAAATTAATCCTGCTTTAAGGATATTTACAGCACAATAAGACAAACGTACTGATTAGAAAATTTCATTATTTTATTTTTTGCAGTGAAGTTTGTTTTGATCATCCAATCAGATCTGGTTTGGGCAGAGCTGTTAGACAGCCATTCAGAAGTGCTCAGTTTCCCAAAAAGGCGAACCATCTGTTCATTCAGATCCCAGCATAATTGTCTCCCCTCTTTATATGTTCCTCTGTGGTGTCTGAAGCCTAAAGCCTAGATAGAGATACAGAGAGAGACAGCGAGAGAGAGAGAGAGGAGTTTAACTAAAATAAAAAGAAATCCTTTCATCCATTTGCTCATATTGAGCCTCCCCTTCTGTCTTATTAAAGATCAGACCATCTGTTTATATTGATTCTTTATTAAAGCAATACAGCCCTAACGTTAATTGACTGTGAATAATCTCAATAAGCCTAGTGTTCCTTTTTTGTCATACATAAAATTGCACGGCACGCTGTACCCTGTATTCTCAGATCTGTTAATCCCTATCGGATCTCTGCAGGCGTATTATACATTTCATAATCTCTTTTATAGTTTATGAATGCTGGCAGGAGGTCGGCCGGATGCCCCATGGGTTCCTCCTAAACACAGGTTATGGAAATCCAAATGCAACTGGAGCTTTTACAAAGAATGAAGCAAAAACAGACATCTGCAAATTAATTCAGCCTGCATCTCACTTTGTGTTGAGAGTTGAGCTGGTTTGGTTTCACTGGAAAATAACTAAAGAAATGTTTATTCTGCAATCTATTACCTCAGAGACCCCAGATCCTTTCCCAAATTTAAAGCAAACTCTGCTGGTTCTGCAGTTTTGATCTTGTTTTGAGGATACAGTGTCCTAATCAGGCATGACGCGGCAAGTTTCCAGCTAGAAGTAATTCGTATATTAACAGCGAATGCAAAATAGTTACACAGTGCAACACAATTACAGCCAACAGTATTTGATGTGTACGTTTACATTTATTTATTTGGCAGACGCTTTTATGCAAAGTTATACATTTTTATCAGTACTTGTATTCCCTAGCATCGAACCCACAACCTTTGCGTTGCTAACACAATGCTCTACCAGTTGAGCTACAAGAACACCTGTTTAACAAAATTTTAGATCAATGAAATTGCAGTGTCACAGAAATACAAACCTAATGAGCATTAAAATTTAAACATGGAAGAGTTTAGTGTTTATCGTTTGTCATTTGAGTGTGTTGTGCCTGGTTAGGACACACAGTATAAGAGGGAAGGCAAAAGAAAAAAATTAGGAAAAGAAAAAGAAAAGGAGGAGAAGTGGTAGGAAGTTACCAGAATGACAGGAAGTTGACTGGGACTGTGTGGCACACCCTGGCTAAGACATCTATCAAAAAAGCTAAGATTGTTCTATAGTTATTCCTGTCTTTGTTTTCTTTAACATAATGTATAAAAAGTAATGTTTGCTGCAGTAAGAAAAGTGACCTTCCCTCTAAACCGCAGGGAGATGGAAACAATAGCTTTTTCATTGTCTAGTGAGAAAAAGTATGAGTTCAGTATGAGTTCTTGGAAAAGTTCTTTGTTCTCTGACCTTGTTTATGAATGAAAGTGACATAAAAATCTGCATTATTTTAAGTTAAATGACAAATCTGGCTAAAACTGTTTTTGGGGTTGGTTGATTTGGCACGTCTTTGTAGAGGTTAAATTATTATTCTTGTGTCTAAAATATGTCTTATTAAAGCAATGTTAATCTTCACTTGGTAATTGGTTCACTTGGCTTTAGACTTTAATTAGCTGAACTTTGTTAGAACAGACATTTACAGGTGATCCATATTAGTCCATTAATAAAAACGCTTTTTGTGTTTTTGTGCTTTTTGAAATGCTCTTTTCTTCTCATTATCAGATCTGTCTTTATTCTGATCTTTTGATCTTTTTTTGCCTGTTCTGCCGAAGCCCTGCTGAATTTAACATTGATTATTTAACAGAAAAGCCCTGATGACTAAACAGATCTAATCTCATTCACCATCTTCCCAGCATGCATTGAGGCATAAATAAAAGTGAACAATTTAAATAGAACTCTTTTTAAGTTGATACTTAAGAAAGATTCTTAGAGTTACTTAATCTTAAAGTGGGTAATTGTTACAATGGCAGCAGACCATGACAACCCGAAATGAGAATTTTGTCTTTTACTCACCCTTATGAGTTTGTTCCAAACCCATATGATGACTAACAGGAAATGTTCTCAGAATGTTGGCTAACATTTTCTTAAACATTATATAACCTCAATTTGTTAATGGACCATTTTAAAAATGTTACAGAATTACAAAGTTTGAATAATGTTCATATAACCAAAAAATAACGTTATTACAACGTCTGAAAAAACATCTGCCTTTATTTTGACACCTCACTTTATACAGTAAAGAGAGATACAGAGAGAAAGTCATTGATTTTGTCACCTGGTTCATTCTAAATGATTTGTCAATGGTAAACAGTAAGCTTTGTCAATAAAAGGCCACACACTGTTCCAGAAATGCCACTATGGCAATATCCTAGAGGATTACTCTGAATCTGTCCCTTTACAACTGATTCTGAATCAGCCTTGTGATGAACATTCCTTCTCATTTGTGTCCAGTGTTGATAGTTTTAAAGCTATTAGTTTACCTACATGCCTGTTTTGTCTCAGTAGCTTTATTGTGTTATGAGCAATAAAGCTATTTAATTGGTATGTAAAGGAGTAGTGTTATCAAATGCTACAATGTCCTAGACAAAGCTTCATGTCTATTGTTATATATTATCAAAACTGAGTTTTTAAATCCTTGATCCTGATTGGTCAGTATCCAGTCTATTACATCACTGTGCATACAACCCATAACAACAAGAACATAGCATTCTGACACATTTGAAAGAAAGTCTACCAAACTACTTCTGGCATTTCTGTAAAGTACCTGGTTGTTCTGTTGTAAATTAGTGTTGTTGATAAAACGAAACATTGCTTCTGTTCTCTGGTAGTGTAACCAGGTTCAGACCAAGAACACAAACACCCCAATGACCCAGATGCTCTGATGTTCTTACTGAACTACTTAAAGACATCTGGCAGAGCATGACAAGGTGCCCAGGGTCATATGACCAGTCCAAGACTCTGAGCGTGTGTAGGACCAATTAAGTGTAGATTTTTTTTTTATTTATCAAACTCTGTCAAGACTGTTCTGCACTTATATTGACACTAGACCCCAGGGTGATAGCGAGAGAGAAACAGAGTGAAAAAAATTAAGTTGCAGGGGAAGTTAGAGATGGTTACATGAGAACAATATGCACTGTGTTGGCAGGGAACTAAATATAAGCCTTTCAAGCATCTGTGATTGTGTGGGTGTGCATAAGTATATTTTGCTCGCAGGCAAATCTCCCACAAACCCTTTCTCGCCTGCTGATAACATAATTGTTTTAATAGATTTAAGTAGTGATAAAAGGTCTCAACTCTGGGCTAATGAAGTAGCACTTAAGTGCCTGTAATTTGCTATGCTTGTGTGCGGGAAGTGCTATCCTCTTTAGAAGAGAGATTCTGATTCAGTGTGTATGTGCTATCACACCAGGTTGTTGACGGTCTGACAGTCTATGTTCATGTTCATATGATGTTTGCGTAGGGCACAGTTGAAAAGGTAGTCAACAGTATAAAATTAGCAAGAAAATTACAATTAGCATGATTTGGTAAGTGTTCTTTTAAGATGCAGGGCTTAATATAATTGTTTGCGATGTTGGTGAATTTGTGTGAATATGTGAATATGTGATGAACCAAAGTTTTTATTTAGTCTTAAAAGGATTGTTTGTGATATTTGACATAGCAAAATTGCAGAATTATATGTTTTTAATTTAGCAATAATAAGCAATGACAATATATTGTACAGTAAATATAGTCACGAGAAAAGGTATTGCACAAACATGCAAACAGTAGCTTGATGAATAATTAACAGTAGCTTTATAATGATTAAATCACAGTTATTGACCAATCAGCACCAAGGACTGAAATCTGGAAACAGAAATCTGATTTATTAGAAGATATTAATATTTCATCATGCTGTGTCTCAGTTCAATTGCTTTTACTTTCTCACAGAGAAGAGACTTGTGTTGCTAAAAATATAGCTTCAGTAACATACAGCTGACACACACTCTCTCACACACTGGAGGTGAGCTGAGCACTGGAGGTGGACTCTACTGGTGCACTACTTTCAAAACAGTTAACATTTTATCTCTTTGTGTCATTTTCGTCAGTTCTTTTGCTTTCGTTCCCTTTCATCTCACCATTTGTTTTCATCAGGCCAGAATTCTTCATCAAAACCATGATCATCTCATCTTTGAGTATAATTGCTCGGAATGGGAACAAGTGAGAAAAATTCAGAATAAAAGTTTTGGGGAAAACATCTCAAGATTTGAAGAGTCGAAGTGAGAAAGAGGTCAAAAATATCTTAAAGGAATAGTTCACCCAGAATGAGTTTGGAATGAGATGGATGGATATTAGTACCTACGTGCTGACAGTGATACATATGGTATCGACGAAAATATGGCAAATTACCCTGATAGGCTGCTAAAAACCCGAGACCTTTAAATTGGTATCTGAAGTGCTCTATTGCCATCCAGAAGAGAGTGATTCTGAAATTTAAGTGCTGAAGTGACCCAAAGCATAACTGCACAGCAGAGAATGAGCTGTAATTATGGCTGGGCAATTTGCCGTGGTTAATGTGGGCCCTGGGCAAAGAGGAGAGAGGGATGATGGGTAACAGAATGTGATCATGGCTTTGTATCATGCAAAGGTCATGGTGGAGGCAACAGCTGACTCACAGGGGGAGAGAGAGATTTCTATATGTTGAGCACCTGTTAACTGTGTCTCTGTCCTGGTTCTTGCATTGTTCATCTTCAGGTCAGACACAAGAAAGTTCTAGATCAATAGGTCGATGGAACAAAAAGAGTGTCAGAACAATTTCCTCAACTACTTTTCCAAGGCTGTTGGCCCTGGCTGATGAGTTAATAGCCCTGGCTCTCTATTGTGGCTATCGAGTCAAAGCATTGCCAATGTGCACCAGACTTTATGCAGATTTCTGTCGGCTACATTATCTTTAGAATCTCTCTCTGTTCAGCCACATCTTTCCATCTGTCAGGCTGTACCTCTCTCTTCTTCTCTTTTTCTCTCTCTCTCTATTTCTCTCCAGACTGTGATATAATTACACAATCTGTCCTGCCAGAGTGGGGCATTATTTTTCAGGTAATAGCTACCTAATCTTGCAGGAAAAGAGAGAGAGTGTGTGTGTGTGTGTGTGTGTGTGTATATTTATAGAGAGTCTACAGTAAGGCGACTTCATGCAGCATCAGTGCGTAGTGGACTAAAATAGTTGGTCTCAGAGGAACCATACACACAACCTCATATAGTAACATACTGTATAACCATGGATACATATCCACCTTACTCCATGCTTTACTAAGAGTGGGCTGTATACCATATTTCATATAATGTAACAGAGTAATTCTCTCAAATTCTTTTAAAGCTACAAAAACATAATGGACAACTTGTCCTTCCTGTTTCAAATATTACATCTTGTTGGTTTTCAGTTATATGTGTTTACAATACTCCATAAGCAGTTGTACAAATACTCCATTGTCACCTTTTGTTCAGTTTAATTGTTTTAAAACCTTGGAGCAACCATCAGAGCAACATACGTGATATTACTCTCAGTTGTTAATCTTCAGTGCTGTTTATCCTGAAACTGCAGTGTGGCAGCGGACTCTGTGTGGGTGAAAGGGACAGTTACATCTCTGAAATAGTTGGTACTTGTTTTTTAATAGAAGAAAGATCTGACCATATCTGTAAATGTTATGTGAGGTTAAAACAATAACAAATATCAGATTCACATTTAAAAGCAAACTGTAATTGGTCAGTTTACATGTTGGTGCATTTAATGCGGCATTTAATGCTACTCAAAAATAATGCAAGTGTGACTCAGAATCTAGTGTAAAGACTCTGGAATGCTGGGAAATGTCTGTATCAATCAGTGTGTTTGTGTGTTGATGTGTGTGGCTTGTTTAAGGTTTTGTGTTTGCGTGTAGTACAGTGTGACAGCGCTTTCTCAAGCCCTGTGTTATGTCAGCTTTTCTCCTCTTTATCCTGATGTATACCAATGGTTTTACATACACGATGACACAAACAAACAAGCTTATATGCAAACCTTTGTGGAGTGGGTTTTTTTTCTATTTAAACCTGTAAATAAACTAAACGTGTATTGAACTAAACGTGTATTAAGTGCATTGAAAACAGTTATATTCAATTTAGTTACATTAGATTTAAGATATAGAAATAATTGTTTTGTTTAGCATGTTGGTTTAGTAAGCAGGTTGAACAGCATGGACACAATGCTCTCACAATGTAGCAAATTGTTAGGCGTATATACATAGTGAAGATATTTTGTCCCCATGATGTAGCTTAAACCGAAACACACACACACACAGGACTTTCAAGTGACTCAACTGTTCTCAGGTGTTCAACTGAACTGATCCCAGAGCTGTGGGAAATCTTAATGCTGTGTGTGTTTGTACTGAAGAACTTCTCTGAGTGCAGTGTGTTGCTTTCTGGGAACATTTTTAGACACTCCACAGGATAGAAGATCCGACCAGCTCTTCTGTTGGTTCTTTGATGCCTGCCTTTGTTCTGCCCGGTGTGTGTGTATATTTGATGTGGAAGTGATGTCTGTCTGAGTTTTTTATTGCATGGAAGAGGTAGAAAGCAGTAGATTAGAAACGTGTGTGTGTGTGGATAGGCTGTGCTCACGTTGTGCTTGAAATTGATCTGTTTTCATTTTCTACCAAGGGCATAGCTGTGATCGAGGCAATTTCAAACTGGAATACTCTGAAAAGCAGTCAGGTTGATTTGTTGAAGGAATCTATCATTGTCTTTTGTATTTTGGGCCTTATTGCCACTTTTATTTATACAGATAGAAAAGGAGGTAACCAGTAAGCCATGGCTCCAACATGTAACTTGTTTTCCTCTCATTTTTAAACTAATAAAAATATTCAACCCTGTTAAATTAAAAATGTTTAAAGGTTGATGTCACGGGTTGAACATTAATTTAGAAATGGCCAATAATGGCCTTAAGTGGCAAACATTATCCCACCAAACTGCATTAATCATTCAATGTTTGTACGCAGACCCTAGAAAAAACTACATACATACCAAAACAATAACAATAATTAGAAAGAGAGTTTAATAATTTTATACAGGGATATAAAATGAAATGTCACACCATAACAGGGTTGAATTAAAGTAAAAAACAAAAACAACTGGGTCATTTGTAAAAAAACAGTGAAAGCATGATTTTATTGTTAAACTCTACATGACCCAATAAAATGTGATTTAAAATGTGAATAAAACAGTGTCTTCTATAAAGTGCAACAATATTATGTGCTAGTGAACTACATTCATTAAGAAACTACACAAAATGTTTGCAAAGATGCATCTGTATGTATTTGCTTGCTTGTGTTCAAAGAACAGTTTAAATATTCATCATTACCTGTCTGGACAAAAGCTATTATAAGAGATTTATACGTTTTATAAGAGAGCGTGTCTCTGAAGAGTGAGGTGACCCCACCCACTACAGAATTCTCCATCATCAGAGAGGGAATGTGTCTTTCTCTGAGCTCTGAGAGTTTGATCAGACTCATCTGAAGTCTGCTGCAGTGATGCCCTCGCTGTTCATTATGAATCACTCCACAGGCTGCGGAAAAAAGCACTTGTGGATATGTGTGTGTGTGTGTGTGTGTGTGTGTAAAGAGGAGGTTGATAAGTTATCTTGGAAACAAGCACAGCCAACACATCAAAAGTTAATTTGGTAACAGCTGCACACAAATAAAGACTCAACACTGTGTGTGTGTGTTTGGTTATGGACATTTTGCAGCCCTATAACAAGAAGGTGAAGAAGTTTAAAAGAGATTTGTTATGCTTATTATTTTCTCTCTCTTTCTCTCTCTCCAATCTATTAACACAAACATGCATCATATATATACATATACCTGCATTGATCAAATCATGTTGTATTGTTTAAATGTTATGCTCTCTGTGTCTTACCTTTACTTCTGGAAAAGAGAACATTAATATTCACTAATTAAATGCCATCTGAATAAATTATATCAGTAGGCAGAAGTTAATTTGCCTTGAAAATAAGTCTCACTGTGAAAAGGATGATTTTTGTGTGAAAGATTTAATATGTGCTTTAACCAAAATACAGTACAAGCTGCACATTTCTAAAACTCTCAGGAATGCTTGCCCCATAGACTTACATTGTAAGCGCTTTATATTTTATATTTTGTTTGTTTTGACTTGATGGAGAAGTCAAAATGATCATGCCTGGTAATCAAGAACGTGCCACAGATGCTGTTGCTAGAGATTAAGTTGTTTTGAATCTGGAACAATCCTTAGCGTTTGTAGCACAGCCCAGTGAAGGTCAGCATTAGAACTGGGTTTTGAGAGAGAGACTGACAGTGATGGTGTCCATTGTTTGAAATTCTGTCCTTCTATATGATGTGATGGACCCTCTCCGCAGTCAGTCTAATGAAAGCAATAACATTTTTTCAGACACACACAGTCAGATATTATTAAGAAATTGCTAAATCATCTGCTTATAGACCTTTGAGCTGATCTGTCGATCGCCTGGGGCCTCCACTGCTTCCTCTCACACACACACACACACACACAACTTGTATATTCTTTTATACTGTACAATACTGTATAGGGGGAAGTTGTGGTCTACTGGTTAAGGAGTCGGGCTTGTAATCAGTAGGTTGCTGGTTTGATTCCAGCACCGGCAGGTAGCAACTGAAGTGCCCTTGAGCAAGGCACCTCATCCCCGATTGCTCCCCGGGCACTGCAGTGATAGCTGCCCACTGCTCCGTGTGTGTGTGTTCACAACTTGCAGTGTGTGTTCACTCCTCACGAAGGATGGGTTAAACGCAGAGGTCACATTTCGGTTATGGGTAACCATAACTGACAAATACATGTCACTTTCTTCTTTCTTCTTCTTTCTTTTTTCTATCCCATAACCCTCACAGGCACGTTTGTGCATTTTTACATTTTCAAACAGCATAATTTAGTATATTTATTATGTTTAATTTCCCTCATGTCATCGACCGGGGACATTTGGTCCCCACAATGGTAGAAACACAAGAACACACACACCCTGATGGATGGATTGAATCATGGGAAAAAAGAAATTGAATGAAGTAGAATAAAGATAAAAAGGAGAAACAGAGCTGGGAAAATAGAGAAAGGAAGGGAAAGCAAATCTTTCAGTGAACCTTTTTTACCATATGAATGAATATGTAATTGATTTTGTGCAGTGGTATTTTACAGTCTATTAGTTTTATGCATGTTTTGACCATCTTATCAAGCCTGAAGACATTAATGGTCATTGTTTCTAGGCTACATTTTATGAGTAGTGAGTAGTTTTATGAGTATCAGATGTTGTCTGAGACATGAGCGTACAAGCATTTTACTGTAAAAAATACTGTAATGCAATGATTTTTGTTATTAGCACAAAATATAGATAATATAACCAACATTACAATGATAAAGAAAGAAATGCTGAAATAATATTTTAAAAATTTTACACTGGACTGAAAAGAAGTGTCATAATGCAAATTTGTTTTAAATAGGCTTTGTTTTCTTTCAGCAAACGTTTCTTGTGTCTTTCTTTTGATTTTGGGATGAAATATGACCTGGACATGTTCTGGACAGGTTTCATGAGATTCACCCGTAGAAGGAAACAGACAGACAGAAGAAAAAACGTGGCAATACTTCAAATAAATTGCCTAGTGATGTGTGTGTGTGTGTGTTGTGAGTCCAAAGTTACTACTCACATATAAGCTTAAATATTCATTTTCATGAATGAAATAGGTGTCGAAATTGCTGCTAATTGGTCGTTTACTGCTAAGTCAAATTCACTTAGCTTAGGCACTTTATTTTGCACCGTTTTTGTGCAGAAATACTGCAGAATTTAAATTTTGTGTGTGGGATTCAAGATGTTAAAATAAGTAATGAAGTCCAGCTGCATAAGATGTGTTTCCTCAAAAGGCCAGCCTGCTGTCAGTCCAGAACAGATCAAAGAGAATCCGGGAAGGTAATGATCCTAGAGCTAATTTATTATGGCACTGCATAAACATTACAGGTACATTTTCCCTGACGCAGAATATTAGCTGATGGAGATTTGATTGAATGCAAACAGGTTAAGGGTACAGCTTTCATTTCACAGAAATGCTTAGTCATAACAATTTAGTGAGAAGGACAGTTTGGTCCTCCAAAACTGCCACAGCACATTGAGTTAGATTTCCTCTGAGCAAAGTGCTTTGGCCCGAGCCATGAAACAGAATTACACCAGGTTTGACTGGCCCAAACCCTCATTTGTTCCCCACAACAGCTAAAATACAAAGTACTGTACATACAGCTTCATTAGAAAGTTCATAGTGGTTGACTGGCATATTTGCTGGTGAACAACCTGGAAATGAATGCTGGTGTAAACTAGTATTTATACCAAGGCTAGACACAGAACAGTTGTTCACAATTGTTTAGCTTTTCCAGTAATGAGCTACGTGCAAAAGTGTTGCATTGTATTGCACAATAATCAAACACTCTTACTTACAGTAAATAGTGTTTGGATGCTTGATTCTTTTAGCAAATTGGTTTATTCAGACGATTATGTCTGATTCATCACTCCACACTGTTCCTGTAAACACCTGACTGCATCTTCTTTTAATACACATTTTTATTGCAAACTTTGTAGTTGATGGTACTGTTGATGGTGTCTTGACTAATTTTATTAAGTATTAAGTCTAAATTCATGTTTTGTTTCCTGTCACCGAATATAAGATCTTTATTATTTCTGTCAGACTTTTCATGTAAATTGTATAATCAAATTTTAATTAAAAAGATATGTTCTTTAAAACATACATTTTAATGTAGTTAGCCCTTTTTCTTCGGTAAAAGTAAAAATAATTTGTAATAATTGAACATAGTCATTCCAGAAGCATAGTTAGTATGCGTGTGTGTATTGTATGGCATTTGCTACTGAGGGTGACCATGGAGAGTCGAGAGGAGCAGGAAATGAATGAACATGCTTCCTGACTGGAATTTCATCCATAAGCTCCCCAATGTGCCGAAACAGACGTGATTTAGCACCTTTTACCTTCTTTCTGTCTGCTCCACAGGCCACAGCATTCATCCTAGTGTCACCAACCTGCTTCATCAGCACTGTGTGCGTGAGTGTGTGTTTCCACAGAGAAGGATATAAGCAAGCAAAGTGTGACAGCGTGTTATGTGCAGTGACAACTTAATAACACAAAGATGGATAGTTGTGTATGTTTGTGTGTGTGTGTTTGGGGGGGGAGGTATAGCATATGCATAAAACAGATTTCCCAGAATAGCTCAGGGGCTAATAGGGTGTCTGCCTTCTCAGCACACACCTTATGACAGTCTGTTGATGGGTTAAAAATAAAACAAATTAAAAGGATAAAAATCAGAGTAAAAAAGTAGTTAGCTAAACTACAAGCTGTTAGCAAACCTAACTAACCACACTGATGATAACAAATGGAGCAATATCACTTTAAATGCAGTAGTTAATATTTTAGTTATAAACATTCTCAATAAAAAAAAAAAACATCTCTTCCAGCATCTCAATACACTGGAATAGCCACACTGTCATGGCACTAAAAATGCAATGTTGGTGGCTTTGCTGCTCTTCAGACTGGTGTGGAGGACTATGGTTTAATTTTCTGAGAAGAAAGAGTGACTGGACAGAAAATGAAAAATTAAGACAGAGAGAAGGCGACCTTAGGTGAGAGTGATGGAGCAGGTGGCTTTTATCATTGAGGTTCTTTTAGTACGGCAGTATACTGTAGCTATTTCAGCTTCTCTTATGAGGTCACGGAATACAGCTGTTTCAAGACATTAAACTTCATAGCGGTTTTCAGGAAACATGGTTTGTTTACCAGCACGTCAACATCACAGTCGAGGCATTATGTTTTCATGAATATAATAATCTCTGTTCTATGTTTATCTTTCTTGTAATTCTGAGACTTATAGTACCTTTTAAGTTTAATGTTTTGGAGGATCTTTAAGGAGTCACAGTTGGTTTTCACACTTGGTTTGATTACTTAATCTGAATCCAAAATTAATTTCACTCCATTTCCCTGTTTACATTGTGTTATTTGGTTTAGAATCACAGTACTTTACCATCATTAGTGTTTCCACTGCAGCTAGGTAATGAATGGCTTATACCAACTTAAACTAACCAGCAAGACCTTTTTCAAACTACTTCATTGCAAAATACTAGTGAACAGCATGGCTTGCCTGTCCATCAGCCAGAGCAGCGCAAAACATAAATTCATGGATATTTATGCTGGTTTAAGCTGTTTTCTTCAGCAGGGAAGGGATGGTTGACAGAATTCCTTTAATGCTGGAAACTTGCAAAGAAACAATGAATCTAAACCACAGACCTGGTCTTAAAGTATTTTTCTTTGTGCCTCAGCCAGATGATAAAACTGAGAAAATAAGAGAGATCATAGGAAAGGAAAGTTTGTATCTGGAGGAATGTGGATGTGGGGGCTGAGCTTCTCACCTTTATCTCTTTTTCTGGTTCTCTCTCTCTCTCTCTCTTCGGAGGGACTGGATCTTGTTTCTGTGGCGCCTGAGAGACTCAGTGTTTGTCTCCACTGTGTCCTCTTGCTCTGTCCATCCCTTACTTTGCTTTGTTCTGCTGTCTTTACACTTTCTTGTCCTCATAGGGTGCATTTTAATATTTCTGTGTTACAGGATTTTAATGTGTTACAGGATTTGAATCATGTATAGACATCTATAGACTTCTGCTTATAAGTTTACATAAGCTTTGCAGTATCTGCAAGGTTAATATATATATGAAAAAAATATGGACGTTGTATTTTTAAAGTGTATTTAGTTTGACCCTGATGAAGTTATTTTTACCCACAGATATTTACAGATTCCCCAGTATAAAAATGATTCTGTTCAAAAGATTAGATTATGTTAAGTTATTAATATTATGTGTTGCCTCCTCAGTCATCAATGACAGTGTGTAGCCCTGCATGAGTTGTGGTTTGTCCTGAGCAGTGAAGCTGCACAATGTTCTTGACATAATGCCTCTAGGAACTGCAGGTTCTGCTTTGCACAACTGAGGTCTTCTTCACAGTGACTTTATAAAGTTCAAGCTTTGCCACTTTGCCATTCATATATGAGGACACACAAAATTATAAAGTAAAAGTATGTAAAAATTTGAAAAGGTTAATTTGTGTAAAATAAGATTATATTTTGTCTTATGGGTCTCATAATATTGTTAAGATATTGTCTTATTTTTAAAAACACTAAAAATGCTACATATATTTTGTATGTTTAGCTTTGTATGGTTTTAAACACTTCTTATATAAATTCTATAATTCATTCTAAATATGTGTCATATACCTGAATATTAGCATGATATCTGTGTCTTCACAGAATACATGCTGAACACTGTTGACTTTCAAGTTATCAGTTCAGATCAGAGATTATTCTTTACAAAATTACACATCCCACATTTCACGTGTCCTGTAACTGTTTGTGTGTACGTTCTTCCACATGTTCTGTGTCCCTCCCCCAGGTATGGATTTCACTTTAAACCCCTTCTCTGCTGGGAGCGACAAATCACAGCAATTAGGCTGATCTGGACGAGGTTAGGCTATGCATTATTAATCAGCCTGGTCATTAGTGCTCCAGCAGCACACGCAGAAGCAGATCTTATATCAGTAGGCTAGCGCCAGGGCTTCTTAGCTTAGTGCTGGATTTAGCACCAGGGTTTAAATGGAGGTCTTGGGCCAAAAGTGGTTCAAAGGGGAGTTTCCAACAAGTGAGAGGGGTTGGGTGAAAGGTGTGTCATGAGCTCAGTATGTTAGTACTTTATGTTTTTTTGCATGTAGGCGCCCTCAGGAATGTATAGGTATGCGTATCCATAATCACTTATGAGATCTTTAATATCCCACTTTTTTTTCCCATCAGCAAGATTTGTTTTAATCTTGATTGTCCTTGTGATTTATTGAGAGTTTCAAAAGAAATCTTAGACTGTGTTCAGATATGAAAGTTTGTAATCAAAAGTATTTGGTTTATATATTACAAACTCAGATCTTTCGACTCAAATTCTTCTAGGACCACTTTATCTAAGCAATTATGACACTTTTACTGTATACCAACAATTGTCTCATTTGTGTCTGTGTTTATTGTAGATGTTTTAGACACATTTTGAGCCAGTTGTTTTGCTTAAACCTTATAGCTTATAATGGTTGCATGTCACAAACCGACCACACATGCCAAATATGCAAAAATGAGATTTATATTTATGGATTAAAGCAGCATTTTCCCACATAGATAATTAATAATTATCACTTGTGTACTTATAGCAAATCTCTTAATCCTTCATTTACATTAATTCTGGCACATTAAAGCATGTCAGTAATCTGTAAGCGCATAGTGCGTTAGCTCTGAGCTGACCACCTGTTAGCAGAACCACTGTTTCCAGATCATGTCTTTCATTTCAGCTTGTGCTGTACTGTAATTGGCTACACGCCGGTTCACTGACCTCAGGTCAGCTGCTCACCGTCATGAGTCACAGCGCAGACAGAAGTACAGCTAAGCACAGTCTCCGTGTGCTGATGGCACCCTGGAGGGCCAATTACTCCTTGTTTAAACGGTCATATTGACTGATCCAGAATCAGTGTAGAAGCGCAGGGAGAGAGGTCGCTGAGTCTGTTGGTGCCGGTTTGAATTTTGGCAGTTTTTTTACTGATCCAAGGACTGAGGAGGAATTTTTGCCGAGGTAGTAGAAGTATTTGAGCGACTTGATAAAGAAGAAACACATTATTTCCAGGTGTTTTTACACTGGCAGGTTGATGGTAGGAGGCACAGATGAGCATGAATTCTGCTGAGTATGAAATAGTGTGTGTGTGTGTGTTTGTATAATGGCTGTAGTTAAAGACATGATTAATATGCAGTGGAGGCAGACTGACAGAGGTGTTTTTCTTCAGAGCTGTGGTGTTTTAATAGGAGTTTGTATATGATTACCATATATATTGTCATATAGATTTTTTAAAAAGGCATTGTTATTCTCACACTTACAGACATTCTAAATGTACTCTGCAATGTAAAATCGATTAGTTTAAATTACTCAGTGGAGTAATTAAAATTCTGTCTCCTGTCACCCCAAATGTTCTCTCATTTATTCAGTCTGTTTTTTATCTTGTTTTTTGTTTGTGTTCATTCTTTTATTCGTTCAATTTCTTTTGTTTGTTTTGTGAATGGCTTGTTTTTTTATCAATATATTCATTTGTTTGTTTCTGTCTTTCATTTACTTTCATTATCTCGTTCATATTTCTTGTGTTCTTTCTTTTAGCTTTCATTTTTTAGTTTGTTTGTTTGTTAGTTTGTGTACTGTACATTTGTTCATTCTTTAATAATTTTATTAGCTAATTTCTTTGTTTTTTTTCTTTCTTTCTCTCTATATGCAGCATTAATACTCATGACTTGTTCTTGCTGACATTTTATCTCGATACATCATAATCCTGTCTGTCATTTCTCTGGCATTTTCCTGAGTCTCTGGAGGCCAGTCGATCTCACCAGCACCACCAGACTTAACACACACACTCACACAGCTGTATGTGGCTATGAGGGACAGATTAGAGATGATAAATAGGTGGGTAATGGCTGAAGTGTTCACCCTATAGCCTCCAATCTCAGATTCATGGCTCACCATATAAGTAATGACTTCATCAATAGCCCAAGGGATATAGAGAGGCAGCACTCATCATCACTTTTAACCGCCAGCCAATCGTGACACAGAATTACTCTGCATTCATTAAGCTTCAGTTTAATACATAACACGAAAACAGCACAACCACACATTTAATAACAAATCAGTTCGGATCTGCACCAAAAACTAAATTCTATAACCTGCTGTGCAGTCTGGTAGATTAATCAATAATGATGTAATCTCTTAATTGTTTAATTTGGGGATTCAAATGCAGTTTTATAATAATGTTTATGTGTGAACATGAATGTACTATTATTGACAGACTCAAGAGAATAAATAACAAACTGCAAGTACATACTCACCTTGTTATTTTGCTCCCAGTGGCTTGAGATATTATTAACCTGGCTTTCCTACATATCAATGTCTAAAAATGTTGGGTAATTAGCCTTTGCTTATTAGAAGCTCTTATTCTGCCTGGAGGTAATGTAAGGTGAGCACCCATTAACAGGGGAATATAGTTTCACAATATAGTTTTAGAAGAAAGGACACACTGACCCTTAACCTATGGCGGAAAGTAACCGACTGTTGAACCTAAAACCAGTCCCATGCAAGACCCCAAAAATCAGTGTTTGGAAGCTCCCCTACCTTCTGCAGGAAAGCAATCATCCTACAAAATGACATGGGCAATTTGGGGATTTTGATAGGTAAAACATTAGAAGACTAATATTAGTAAGAGATTTTCTTAACATCCTCTTGCAGTAAATGCACCAAGGGGCCCCAGTAAGCTGGTGGTCAGCTCACACTGTATAAACCAAGAGTCCTGGGTTTTTTTTGGAGCCCCTGACTAAGGCTTCAAGACACTAGACCCTCTTGCCTGGTCCATAATTTAGCCCTACTTCAAAACCTTCAAGGCGTTTCTTGACAAAGCTTTGAGTGTGAGAGAAATGAACTAATGAAATATACAGAAATAACAAGATGAAAGGCTCTTGTGCTACGGTTGGATTAATATTTCACACTTTAGCGATTGAAGAGAACATAGAGTGTATTGTAATAGGTTTTCTCTACAGAGGAGCGAATAGGACTACAGTAGATCATTAGCACACACACACACACACACACACACACACACAGAGATGTGGGGATGTGATTGAGTTTGACAGCTGACAATGAGAGAGACACTGCTTCAACAGTCGGTCAGTAATGAAATCTCTTCACAGGATCTCATGACAGGGTGAGAGAGTGAAAGCTGTTACAGTGATTCTTAACAGCACTGTCTAATCTATATAACCATGCGGTGTGCATGAGATGTGTGTGTGTGTTTGTGTGTGTGTGTGCTACAGTTGGCTTGGTAAACAGTGACCTTTAAAGGGATACTTCACCTTTTCCATTTATGCATTTTACAGATGCTTTAATCCAAAGCAAGTTTTTTTATTCAAAGCAACAGTGAATTCAAGGTATACATTTTTTTTATCAGTACTTGTGTTCCCTGGAATCAAACCCACAACCTTTGCGCTGCCAACACAATGCTCTACCAATTGAGCTCCACTCGACTGTAGACACACTAAAATGAAACGTGGGTTAATATTTATTCCATTACACAGCTTTGTATAAACAATAGGATGGATTTTAAATACATTTAAAATATTTTAAAGTACAAGTAAAGTTTTTAAAGTTTAAGTTTTATACAACACAAGGGGGAGAAAGAGTTATGACAGAATGTGTATTTCTGACTGAACCATTTTGTTCTTCTGCTTGCATGTTTTTCCAGCTTTGTATTATAAATTTCAGAGGTTTGAATAACGTGATGGAAAAATATGCTTCTTTTTATGACTTTAGCATGGGAACGTGGTGTTTCTGTAGCTCAACTGGTAGAGCATTGCGTTAGCAGCGCAAAGGTTGTGGGTTCGATCCCAGGAAACACAAGTACTGATAAAAAAAAATGTATACCTTGCGTCTGCCAAATGAATAAATGTAAATAAATGTAAACGTGACTCAGTGTCACAATGTGCAGGCACAGCTTTTTCTGTCTGAATGAAGCCTGAAGTCTTCGCTCTACAGGTGTAAGTAAATGCTAGTAGGCTAAATTGAATTTGGATGCAAAGGCTACGTGCAGAATACAAGATACTTTAGGCTGCGGTCTGTCGTGAGGAGCAGATAATCTGTTTATTGCATAGTGGAAAAATGGATCATTTGTGAGAGGAGATTTTCACCTCTAGAGCAGAGATGGTGAGGACATACTACAGGAAGCACTTATGCTATGTTTGACAGAATGTATAAAATGCATTTTGACAGGACAGTGTCACTTATATTCATAGATATTTATAGTGTATATGTAAATTATTTTTGAATAAAGCTGAGGTGTATAAAAACAGTGCAGTGACCACAACTAAATCTAAACCCTTAAAGCCTTCTGAATCCTCCAATAACTTTTGTTTGCCTTTAGTCTAAATGCTACAGGTGACCAATTTACTAAGACCAAGTTTCTGTATGGCTGAATTTAATTATTATAGAAGCACAAGTATACAATATGTGTTTCACTCATTTAGTTGTATGAGTGCTTGTGTGTGTTTTTTACATTTACATGTATTCATTAGCATATGCTTTTATCCAAAGCAACGTAGAGAGAGAGAGAGAGCACATTTTGCTCTAAGAACCAACAAGCCTAGATTACAAAGCTACATTTATATGTGGGAATTGTGCTGATGCCAGGAATAGGATGAACAGTAGTTTTTTTTACATACGTGAAGTGAGGATATACATCATTAGGGATTAGTCATGTGTCGTGTAACAGGTGTGTTTTAAGGTTGTTGAAGGTTGTAGTGGTCTCAGCAGATCGGGTGGAGGCCGGGAGCTTGTTCCACCAGGAAAGAACGTTATAATCATTCTGATAAAATCTTGAATGAATGACACAGAACAATTTGGTATATGCTGTGTGTTTAACTAATGTGATGAACATATTTAATGAATCTCATTTATTATAAATACATAAAAAACCTTTCATGAAAACCTTTCATTCAATAATTCAACACAGTATATGATTCATAATTATTTATACTGTAAATTTGTGCATACGTTAAAGCGTCTGAATTTAAGGGCACTGACAGTGTCTATGCAAACGCATTATACTACATGCTACAGTATGGTTAACTGTAACTGTTAACTGTAAGCTAAGCCCCTTAAACACCTAACTCCCAGACACACCCCTGGATAAAGAATGTCATTTTATAGCACAATAGTGATTGTTTGTCAAAAAGTTGATGGAAAAGGTGCCAAAACGTTAGAACTGGTAGTAAAGCAATAAAAAGCAGTAGAAAGAGGAGTGTGTACATTTACACACAGCTTTCTGCCCTCCATCCAGTCTGATTTTCACATCTCCACCCACACATGTACACATTTCACTCTTTCTCACCCTGCTCCCAGCCCACAACACACACACTCACAGAGACACAAAAACACAGATACACATAAAACACACAAACTAAACCAGCGTTGTGGGTGGTTGTCCTTTTAATCACACATCTCACAAGTGATTGACTGCTCGTTTGGTGATGTAACAAATCCCACTGCTCTAACAAGCCTCAGAGCGCAAACACACAAACACACACGAATATGCACATTAAATATGAGATAGAATGAAAGAGGCTCGTCGTTCTCGCTGAGCTTCAGAAATGTGCTGGAGGAGCAAAAACTCAAAGCAAGGGATCACACGCTAGCCCTTACACAACCATATATATTAACATCTATCTGCACAACAGACACTAACTGAACACATCCAGCAGGGAGAAACAACAACATTGAGATCAAAATTGTGACCAAATCAATTCAACTGCAAGTGACTTTGGCGTATTAGACAAATCGAATTTTTATTCTTGAGGCTCAGGTGTATTTTGGTTTCTGCGCTCCACTTTGTCCCACACACAGGACATGCGCAAGCCAGTCAAAGTACACGCGGATGGATACGTTTGACGCTAACGTCAAAAGCTATTTTCAATTTGATCACATACATTTATACACATTTTGCCGCATTCATAAAACACATCAACATTCATTTCTGAGTCATTCGTAACAGCATTCTCATGTGATTTGTTGCACTGAACACAAAACACTGGAATTTTAAAAATTCAATTTTTTAATGGTTCGTGTGTCGTGATTTTTCAAATATTGTCTTGAAAAACAACAAACTGTGGTTGATCGTTTGGCAGCTTTTCCTAGCACCCATGAGCCCTTTGAAAAAGACACACACTTTATGTAAGCTAAACTCTGCTCCCCTCTGGGAACTGAAATAGAATAGATGGAGTGAGAGAGGTGGAGGTGACAGAAGTGTGAGGGAGAGGGGAGGTGCAGGGCTGGATGTCAGAGCAATGGGGACTTTGATTCTCTCAGGCATCTGTTTCTTCTGTATGGGAGTCTGTGTCTTCTTGACTGTTCAGCAAAGGGCATCTGTCATGTCCAATCACAGAGAGAAACAGCAAAAAACATAATCGATTGAGAAGTTGTCACACTGTGAGTGTGTGTGCGTGGAGAAAGTGGTGTGAGACCTTGTTTTTATTCTGAACTTAGGTCTTGCCATGGGCTTGTTGTGTCTTTGATCCTTAGTAACACATTCTTTAGAAAAGGAAGAAAAAAGAAAAAAAAGGGAGTCCTTAGGGCAGAAACAGAGAGAGAGCAGTAACAGTTTTGCTTTCTGCAATGTCATGTCCACATGGGCGGTTGTGTGTGTGTCATTGTGTGTGTTAATATGTAGATAATAAATTAATAGGAAAGTTCACACCAAAATGAAAATTAGTTCATTATTTACTAATATGTTTTTTGTAACCTGTGTAGCTTTCTTTCTTCTGTAAAGAAAGAATGAAATAGCTTAAAAATATCCAGTGGCATTACATCATAACTCACTTTTATACTTAAAAACAGTACATGTGGCTCCCTCATCTTTTTCTAAGTAACATGAACAGTTTCTTTTATATCAATTTTACATTCGTTTATTTGGAATATTTTATTAATTTTCCAAGCGCTGCCTGAGTTTTCCCACCCCTGCTATGTTATTAGCACAGTTTGCAGTAAAAGGTGTGTGTGAGTCGATGTTTGTGAAATGGTGTCATATCTGAGGTGTGTCCTGCAGTCAGTGCTTGTCACTTCCTTATTCACTGGAAAAACACACTCCCACTGATTAATGATGTGTGACAGAGACTAAACACATCCCACTCTATTTCACACACACACACACACACACACACACACACACACACACTGCTGTGCTCAAGATAGGAGATACATGTTTAACATTAAACTGCGAAATAGCTAAACAAATTGAAAATAACAGCCATCTCTCCATATAGGATTAAACAAAAATCTGCCAGCCTCCTGCCATATCTCTCTTCTCTGTGTCTGTCCCACTAAAACACTCTAAACCACTCTGAAACCCAAACCTAAACCACATGCATGTGTCTGGCCGAGTTCAGCCCATATGTGCATCTCATCTGCCAAACACGCCTCACTGGTCTTCAAGAGCCAAGACTATACAGATGTGTTTAACATCTTCCAACCTGCCACAATAAATCATGAGCCACACATTTCTGTTATTCAATTGCTGTCATTTATTTTTTGGTGCTCTGGTAAACTGCTGAAAGATGTGGACAAGCTCAATTTACAGTATATTGTTATGTACTTTGCTTTTAGCAGACTGAAGTCATTTCAGAAATATACTGTTTGTGGTTTTCAGCATGGTCACAATAAAATCACTGGTAATGTACCAGCTATTATACGCCTAAAATATGTTGTTACTCATTTGTGCACAATTTTACAGTAAATAATAACTTAAAATTGTAGATTCAACTTCTGCACAGGCAGGGACCACTCGGATTTCTTCAGAAATCGTAAAATTCTTGTTTGATCAGAATTTGGGCAATATTTTTGGTTATACAGGTCAGTTTAATGGTATAAATCTGGAGAAAGTGAACTAACGCCAGAGCAGAGCTGTGCTTGAGTTTATTATCGGGAGACGAGAGGACAGACTGGACCGGATGGAGAAAATAGACAGGATGCATGAGGGCGAGTTGCTTTCATCTATTAAACGTAGCGACCGTAAGCCAGCTTGCTGTGTCCTCTCCTTTGATCTTCTCTTGATCTTTATGTATTCATAAAAGACTGTTGCTTTTGCTCTTTCCTCACTCCTGCCCGCATGTTGTAACACGGCGAAAGCGTGCGGCTATAATTCATGTTCACGTGGTCAGATTGGCCACACATGTGAACAACACAGCACATTATGAATGCTTGAATGGATACCCATGTGTGTCCGGGTCATTATCTGATCTGAGGGAACAGCAGCAATAGATCCTGCTGTCTTGGGAAAAACAAGCTTGATCTTAATAGGCTATATTTCAAGCAACCCACATCAAGGACAGTGTTTTCTATACATAACCCTGTTGTAGCAGTGTACAGTTTGTCAGGGCTACATATGTTAACCAGTCAATACAAATGTCTATCCACACAAACATTATATAAAGCACTTACTGTATCTCTCATGGTTCAATAAGACACAAATCAATTTATCCAAAGTACTCTTCATCCATTACCAGTTCATTTAGCATTTGATGTTTGAAAAAATAAACTTGACTTGTGTACTGAAAGTGAGTAACATTGTTGCACATTTCCAGTTTAAACACAGTGTTAGATTATAGTTTAAAATTGACAATAATAAATAAACACAGTGGTATTGGATCATAAACTCTCAGCTATGGGGAGATAATAAATGCATGTGGATGGACAGCAAAGTGGATTGTGTCCAGTGTCTGTTTTTTTTTTTTTAGTAGGAGAGTAATAGATCAGGGGTATTTGGTATAGATGATAGAAAACCTACAGAGCTCAGGACTATGGAGAGAGGCACTGGGGCAGCACTGAGAGATGGTTCAAGCTGGTTCAAACTGAAATAATGAAGTGGAATGATGAATGGGTGAGAGCTTTGAGATTAATGTACTTTGACACACACACACTTTCTCTTTGAAAAATACATGTGAGAATGAAGATTAAAAATTTAGAGAAACATCACATTCACTCTGCTGTGCTTCTGGTTATGCATGAGCCCACTGTGATTATGTCCATCATAGAGACAGAGAATGGGAGAGAGAGACCAGTGTAGTTGTACAAACAGAGATGTGATGTTGCCATAGAGATGGTTCTGGAAGTCATGGAGTTCCATCTGAACTGAAAGTGTGCACGATAAAGAGCTTATTTCACTTCAGGTGGTGAGCAGAGAGGTCGGTGTCTTCACTGACCAAAAGAGCACATGAAGAACATCAACATAGCCAATGGTGATCAATGTATTGAGTGTTCTAGGATATGCATATGCTCTCGCACATGCAGTATGTCTTATACTGTTATACTGTTGCATATATGGAGAGTATACAGATCTGTATACAGATCTATATAAGCACAAAGGTACAGTATATATTTTTATTTATATATTATAGTGTATTATTTTGTATATTTTGTATATTATTGTTAAGAGAGATTTTTAGCTATGATCGCTAAGACTAATAGATCATTGACTTTGGGTTACCACCTTGGGTTAGAGGTTTGAGCTCCCCTCTAATCCAAAGTATCAAACTTAAGCGCATAACTCATCCTGCTCTGCGTTAGTCACAGACATGAGTAATAGCTCAAACCATGTGGCTTGTTGGACAGAGGTGTGCAATTAAACGATCTCTCTCACAGTTTTTGCCTGTGGGATGATAAAACAGGCACATCCAAAGACCAGAATAAAACAAAAAACATGTCTAAAGACCAGAATACCACAGAGACTATCAGTGCCCTAGCAACCACCCACAACACCTTATCACTTTTGCACAGATAGACACCACTTACATTTTCTTAAGAAAATGTTTTAGTTTCGTTGCTTAGTTTTATTATTTGTTAGTCTACCTGGGAAATCTATTAATACCTGAATTGATAGACTGTTTTATTTTTGTCGAGCACTCTGTCAGCCAGCAGTGTGTGTAATCCGACACCATACAGTAAGAGTACAGTACACAAACACACACATCACTCTGGCAAACACCACTGAACTGAGATCCAGATCTGAGACGAGTACAAAAAACAGTGGCCACCAAAACCTGCTTTCTCGCTCCCTGCACACCTCTCTTGATTTTTAGTGATTCATCTGCTATATGAAGGGGGGGGTCATTGTCAGGCTAAGTGGCCTTTCATGGAGCGATTTGAATCTGAAAGCGTTTTGTGTTGATAAACTGAATGGAGCTCAGGAGAGACTGGAAGGAGAACAGGAGAATGTGGCATTTCAGTCTGTTTTACCCAGAAGGCTGCAGTCCCCCTTCACACATTCAAACATGCAGGCAAAGCAGGCATATGTAAAAATGTTTGTAAGGCCATCGCTAAAAGAAAACAGACCAAAACTACATCACTGTCATATAGTTTCCACCACAAAATACAGGTTTTTCTCATCCCATTTGGGATTTAAGTCTCCTCGCTCTGTTCTTTCCCTGCCTCTCTGTTTTTTCATTTTACATGCAAACTGAATCCAGGGGTCGAATAAGAGCATCTATATTCTGTGGGCGTCCTGCTCTCCTCATTTTCTGCAGAAACGAGAAAGAAAAGCGACTTAGTGAGGTTTTCCCTCTATCTTCTTGTCTATTAATATTCTGCCTGGCAAGATGAGGCGGGTTCTAGCGACAGGTGAGAAGGCAGTGTGAAATGAGAACATGAAAGTGTCATGGTCTCAATGGAAAGCCAAAGACAAATGTTAGCACAGTAGTTTGTGGGACTTGGTTCAAGCGCTGGCCTGTCAGGGTCACAGAGAGCTTTTTTATTATCATGCTCAACTGCAAAAGCTTTTCTTGTGAGGAAGGGACCTTCCACATTCCCCAAGAGTAGAAAGAAACTTTGGCACGCTGGGTGAAATCGATTAGGTTGCGTTCTAGCTTCAGCTCATCTGAGGGGAGAAGGGCTGAACTGTAATACTTTACTGGCCTGCTTAAAAATAAGGAGCTTCTTCAGGAGAGAAGGTGGTACATAAATACAGAGGACATTTGAGCACTTGGAGCTTTGCAGGCAGAACACAACAATCCAATACTAGTGAACAGAATCCTAATGTCTGTTCAATGATGGTTCTCGAATCAGAATGCCTGCCAGCTACCTGCTAACCTGAAGCCATTTATTCTCCGTCAGTGTGAACGCTCTTTAACAGTGTTCGGCCTGCCTAATATGTCTGTCATTATGTGGCTTGTGTCAGTATCTGCTTTGTGTGACTTTTCTGACACCCATTCTATGTTTATACAGTATTTATTTTATGAACTTATTAATTCAAGGCTGATAAAGTTCAAGATCAAGACCATTTGCAAAGAGCAATTTTTGTGAAATTTTACAGGTGCCATAGAGTTATTATGACATCAAAATGAAAATTGGTTGTAATCTTGTTGAAATTTTACAAATCTTCAGTTAAGTTAATACTAAATATTGTATCAGCAAGCTAAATTAAAGCAATGCTTATAGCCAGTTGTATTTCTCAATAAATTAAATATAGCAGTTCTAAGTTTTTCGACTTGTTAGTCGAGAGAACAGTCTGTAATAAAGAACAGAGAAATAAATGCAGTAGGTGATGTTCTCTGTTTAGTCTCATGGTCAGGATTATTGTTAGATGAATAGTAATGAGCTGCAATGTATAATTCACAGATTCTGATGTTCTGATACCAGCCAAGAACAAAAAGTGGCCCACCAGGAAGTTCTGGTGCACTGCAGATGCCTGTCTGTGTCTTAGCCCGTCAGAGTGAGCTCTGTCATTCTGCATTGATGTAGCATTGTCAGAAATGAATTACAACATGCCTCAACAACATGGCTGGATGCAAACGCTCTGATTATCCCATTCAATAAACAGCACTATATGTGCAGTCCTGAATTTTTAAAGTAAACAGTCAAGGCAACATGACCCTGGGGTCTGTTCACAGAAGTTTATATTTTGTACTATCGGGATTTGCTATAAAATACTTTGTGTAATTACTACTAAAGGGATAGTTCATCCTAAATTGAAAATTTGCAGAAAATTTTCACGAACCATTTCTTTACAAATGATTTGTGTATTTGTTTGGGATTAATAATAGATTGTTGTAATGAGAGGTGGAAAGGGGTGTAAGCTAACGGTTAGTTGGATGTTGTTACATCTGGGCTGGTAACCAAAAGATTGCTAGTTCAAATCCAGCAAGGTTGATTCATGCGTTGTCACCATTGTATTCCCACACAAGACACCCAAGGTTACCGCAGGGGAATTGGTGTCGTAAAGTGTATTGTAAATCATTCTGGATTAGAAAGTGTCAGCTAAATGACTCATTAGCAGCTTAGCACCAGAAAGAATAATAAAGGAAAAGGGTCACACCTCATTTAGGTCATTTTTATCCTTCTACTTGGTGCCTAGTGAGATTTGTGAACGATTAGCAACACTGAATAATATATAATAGAACATGACGTGTTAAACAAAAATCACACTCCAGACATTTAGAGTGATTAAAGAGAACTCTTAGTATGGGGCATGTTGTTATTTCAAGTAGCCTGAGTGGAGGAAAGTTTATTGTTTTGGTTACTGTGACACACACACACACACACACATACACGTGTTTGGTGTCTGCTTTGAGAGGACTTTCCATAGACATAATGACTTTTATATTTTTATAGTTGTACAAACTGTATATTCCATCCCCTAACCTTCTACCCTACCCCTAAAGCTAACTCTCACAAAACACTTTTTGCATCAAAAAAGCATCATGTAGGATGTTTAATAATCAGTTTTATTCTTGTGGGGACCGCTGGCTGACATTTGGTTCCTACAATGGTAGAAAAACAAGAACACACACACAAGCAATTATACACATTTGGTTAATGTGCAAATTAATTAGCAGTCTTGGCACAGAGTCAGTATTCATACTCAATGAGTACACATAGAGCGAGCACACACACACGTACAAACACCCAGACACACACAGGCAAATAAAAATGTGATAAGTTGCAAAAATACATTGGCGGGCATTCTTGAGCACACGCTGTGGTTTTCCAGACTGCTTTAACATTTCATTGCATAATTAATAAAATCCTCTGTTATTTTCTTTTGCTTCTCTTCCTTTTTTCTTTCTCACTCAAGAAAAGAAATATATTTTAAGAATTAGCTTTTATTAATTTTGCAAGTGTAGCAACAACCAGAACATGCTTTATCAAAGTTATTCATGTGTGTTTTTGCTCTGCACTGTAACAGTAATTAAAACTCATTACTGACAACTAGCTCTTACTGTTCTTAACGCCTGTACAGCCTCCCTGAAACTAAATTAATAGCTCTCTGTGTGCAGTCGTTAAGCCTGTCAATCAAGCCAACACACACAAACACACACACACACACACACACATTTCATCAGCCTCTTTTAATCCTCTGTTCTGTTTATGGTAATGGAATTATTAATCATTCCGTTATACAAGAGGGAAACACGCACAGTTTTATGTAGGAAAGATGTTGTGTCAGCCTGAAACATTTTCTTACAAACCTCTGAGAAATCGGAGGAACCATTTTACATTTTCAGACTTGTGCTAGAGTTTTTGAGCTTCAAAAAGCATGACTATTTCTATTGCTCACCCCCAACACTTAGGGATCTAAGCAAATCCCACCCTGAACTTTGGCATGTAACTTGTCCTGTAATATTTGTTCCATGCATGTAAATGATACATCAAATGTGCAGGTAGATAACCACCTAGAAATGCCTTAGAAACACACTTTACTAACCACATCAGCTGCCACATAGAAACCCCCTAGCAACCACCCTGAACAGTCTAGCATAGATTATATCAATTAGCCTTAAAATGATCATTTTAAACAGGTCTAGAAGTTTCTGCAGTGAGTGGAAATTGCCCAACGCTTCTGCAAAGACAAAACACAAACCATTTAGCCCACAGTTTCTTTCCATTAAACAGCATTACTTTCTTCCTCAATGCTCCCCACCTAAGGGCAAGTTGTAAATTAAATTCTTTTTAAATGACAAATATTTCCCTTTACAACACTACGATGACAGAACTTCCAATGAGGTACTTTTCTGAGATTAGTTTAAAGACATTTCGTATTTCAAAATGATGTAGCAGGCAGAGATGTATGCCAGCGCTGTAATCCAGAACATGGCAGAGAATGAGCGAGAGATGAATTATAATTAGCAGGTGTAATTAGAGGCCAGCAGGCATTAATGAAGAAGAATTAATTGCTGTTATCATCAAGAACTCTTTATTAATGCCCTTATTTAATACAAGCCATCCACATGTTTGTCACGCAGCTGAACTGGTGAACTAAAATAGCTCTTGCTGTTGCTGTGTTGTTTGGCTCAAGTCCTGACAGATGAGATCGTGAGACACGAGGCTGCTTCTGTTGTACTGATGTATGCATGAAGCGTTTTATCAAATCCCTGCTGTTAATTAGTGTCACCCTGTAAATGCAGTTTTGTGATAGATTGCGGGTGTTCATTTAGTTTAATTGTTTATCATTTATTTTTGCTTTGTTGTGTCATTATGTATTATTGTGTATTTTTTATGTTTACCCTCTAATGCATGGTTTACACTAGAGTGTAATGTGACATCCAAAGCACATTGGGTGATGACCTTTGACCCTTAGCTATAACCTTAGCTATAATAATTTGTCTGACCTTTTTATATGTGATTAGCTGCATCCCAATTCACAAGGGGCCCTTTGCAGTGTTCTGGCTATAATATAATATATGTAATATACCTGTTTTTACCATACATTTATGTAAATGTAATAATATGTGTATTTTCATTACACACACAAACACACACATATATGTATGTATATAAACATGATTGGGCTGATTTATAATATGTATATTTGACTCGTTTTTATTACACATACAAACACACACATGTATGTATATGTATATAAACATGATTGGGCTGATTTATAATATGTATATTTGATTCGTGATATAATATGTATATTTGACTTAGGTTATAATCGTGATAATGGCACTCAAGGGGTTAAATCTGAAGTGACTGTTGGGTAAGTGTTTTCTCTTCATGTGAAGTGATTTCCATGCAGTGCTCTTTAGATTAAACACAGGAATCAGGAATCTCACTGAAGAATACCTTTCATCTGATTGGTGCATACATGTTGCGTTTTTATTATTTATCACATTATTACATGCACTAGTAAAATACTGCCAATAATTCTGTTAATACTGATGGCTGTCTAACACTCTCAAAACGCATTATTACGGTAAATAAAATCTATTATTGTATAAGAAATTATCACATATTTGCTTTGATGCAAGAAATGCTTTGTGATTTAATAATTCATTTATTATTTTTTGCTGTGTTTCAGCCAGAGTGTGTGTATGTAGATTTAGTGATGTTGTTTTGTTCCATTTATTAAGAAGCAGCACGTTATTCATAAGTAGCTTTCTGTGTAAACACGCACACACACTCATTCTGTCTGGGTGGCAGCTCTTAATGTAACATGATAAGGAGACCAAATGGACAAAGTTAATTAAAAAGAGCCAGACAATTTGACAGTGTCTCTTTTCTTTTTTCTCATTCTCTCTTTTTGACAATAACAAAGACACGGTCTGTTAAACTCTCACAGCGGGAAATATGTCTTTGGAAATTCACAGCATAATAGTTCAGTGGGATTAGTTTTAAATACCGAAAGTTGAAAATTCCAGTTGGCTTTACGGTCACAGACAGATGTCTAAAGGGCCTGTCATCATTTGTATGTCTGTTTGTAGATGTATTTGGGATAGTGTGCATGTTAAAGTTTGTGTTGAGTCACGACCAGACTGCATCCATCAGGGTTTAGGGGCTCTTCTTATGTCTGGGTTTTCTCTTTCTCTGTTGTTGTTTTTTTTGTAACATTAGATGTCTTGCAGTGTTCAATAGTATTATTTTTTCATAATTACTGTGCGTAAAGACCATTTAAAATTACTTCAAGAAAGAAGTTTGTAAATAAATGTTAGTAAATAAATGCTGGTTTGAGTGCAATTTCTCAAAAAATAAAAACACTCAGGCTTAGACAAATAGCTTAATTCATTTTGACATAACTGAGGAAGAATTATTTTTATCCACATCAAATCTGCTTCAAATGAAACCCAGTGGCACAGTGAATTTCAGCGAATACAAATCACATTTGCATGCAGTTTGCAGGCAGACATCATTGGTATGTAAATATAAGCGCGTTTTGTCGCAAATGAATCGCGGCTATTGCGGTAATTCATCTAAATTTAAATGGAGCGGGCTTTCATTTAAAACGTATGTAAATATAAATAGCTAAGGGTTTCGTTTGAGGTGCTTGTTAATATAATGTAATGTAAATGAATGTGCCCCTTTGTGGAGCACTGTGGTTGGTGGAGCATAAACGGGACGCAGATGGGACCCTTGCACTCAGTTTTGTTACAGCGCGATGCTCCGTTAACCCTTACTGGAGATGAGGGACGGGACGGGAAAAAGGGGGATAATAAATTGAAACCAACAGATCTCAAGGTTACAACACATCAGTCCTGAGAGAGTGAATCGGGGGAAACAGATGAGTGGCAATGGAATTATGAGAGAGAGAGAGAGAGAGAGAGAGGACTGTGGGAGGAGAAGAGAAGTGCAGAGAGAGAGGAGCGCACATGAGCTTGTGCAGTCATGGGAGAGAGAGAGAGAGAGAGAGAGAGAGAGAGAGATAGGAAGAGAGGCAGAGAGAGGGATATTGCTACAGCGCACCAACCTACAAGAGCCAGATGAGTGAGTGCAGTGCATGAAAGACAGGAGTGTTATCACAGTGTGTTGTTATCAAGGATCGTATTAAGATGGTCCCGTAGACCTCACGCTTCATATCTGGATATTTGTACTTCCATGTCGGATGAGCAGCTGTGCTGAGCGAGACGGAAACATCTGACATCATCACCATGAGGTATTCGGAATGAAAGAGGTGTTTGAAAGCAGAAGAGAGGGATGGCAGTGATAACAAGCGGAGGAGGTGGGGGAGAGAGATTTTACAAGATAGGAACAGTTAGGAGATGCGTGAACAAGAGGTGTTTTCCTGAAAGTGGAGTTTGGGGTTTATGTCGTTGTTGTGGGACTGCACATTAACCCAGATTCTGTTCACTTTGAGGCAGTAAGTTTGTTATTGTTGTTGAGGGTGGTGTTTTTTTGTCTTTATTTATACTTCTTCCCTTTTTATAATTTTTCTTTAGGTTTTTTAGCAAGCCAAAAATGTTTTTTTTTTATTGATATTAAAATTCAATATTAATTCAAATCCAGATACAAATTGAATTCACATTTAAATACAATTCCAATTTAAATATGATTAAAAAGAATTGTTTAGTTCATTTAAAAATTTACAGTTTAAGCGAAAGCGTCTTGCAATGCGTTTAAAGTATACTTTATTGTTGTCTGGAAATGATCATGGTATTGCTAGCGCCATACTCTAGCAATCAAGCTACAAGAACACAGATTCTTCCATTTCACCATTTAGAGCAGTTTTAAACTGCCTTGTATGTACAAGATGCTCTGCAGAGTAAATGCTTTAAAGGTCTCTATTCAAACAATAGCATGTAGTTCAGTATATCCTGTTTGTTGTATATAATCTTTACAGCCCTCGTGAGGACTGCTGGTAGAGCAGTGACTGTCTCTGTCTCGCTCTCTGGTGGTTATGAGTGTCCACATATTGTGTTGTGAACAAAAGCAGCCATGGTGTGAAATTTCTAGGAACACAACGACAAATAGCGAATAGTGTAAGAAAGCTAAGAGGGAAGGAACTAAATATTTCAGGAAGCAAGTGTGTCTGAATGTGTGACTGATTATGGGTGTTGGAAAAACTATTTTTTATTTGCTACATTTATAGTTGGAGTAAATAAGGTCTAGAAAAGGCATCACGTGTGTCTGATTATGGTTCAGTTTTCATTTAGTATCATGTTTTTAAGGTATGAAATCCGTAGCACTTAGGATAGACACTACTTGAGAACCTGATCTGTCTTCTCAGATTCATCCTGTAGCCCAGAGACAAAAGAGATCTACATTAAAAAGTCAGTCATGTTAACAGTTGCAGTTGGAAGTTCGTTATGCTAATTTAAACAAAGCTATGCAGTGAAATAACAGAGAAACGGACCACATAGAGTGTATTAACTAAATGCAAGCTACCTATTTTTTTCCTATCTAAATTTTTTTGAAAAATCATGCTATTCTGTAATTCTAAGTATAATTTTTATAGACATCGATGACACAACCTGCCAAATTGCAGTGTGACTTTTACAAAAATAACAGTAAAACGTCATTTTTGTTTTTTTCTGTTGACCATTTTTACCGAGCTAAGGAGTCTTTCCGATCTCCGATCGTTGCAATAGACTGACAGAACACAGAGAGAGAACGTTTCATCAGACAGAAATCTTTTCATCAATACACTATTGATGTTGCAAAGAAAAACATTTTATGTGTTTAGCATCAATCAATTTTATTTGACAGAAAAATGTGTTTTGTGTACTGTATTTGATAGCAGACACATTAGTGTGGTACTGTATTTGTACAAATATTTGATAAATAGAATTTCTATTCAGTATACGGAAACGGTTATATTTTGCATTTGTCTGATTTTATTAAATGATATTTGGTATGTCGACATACAGTATATTGACAGCACACAATCAAGCGTACATGAATGCCTCAAGTTTGTGCAAAACCTGATAATCCATCCATGTTATTTCATCATGATGGAGGAATTTACATGGTCAATTTGATTAGTGACTTAAAAATATTGTAAAATCTTACGTATCCTTATACATACATATCAAATGAATTGAGATCATTTGTTCTGCTCCTTCAGTTTACATGCAAGTAACTTTTGACAAATGACAATCTGTCACTCATTTCTATGTTGAAGGATAATTAAAGAAATAAATAAATACAACCATCTGTGTCAAAGCAACAAAGCTGTTAGTTAATTCTTTATTTGTTTATTTATTTGTTAGTTCAGGCACAATAAGGACAGATTGACATTTGTGTGCTGTTGTGATCAGCATGTTCATATACAGATGTTCTGGGGGGATCCAATGATGCAAATCAGGAAATTATGCAAATCAGGAAATGGTGCAAAATATGGGCAGAACTTTAGTCTTAGATGTAGTTTTCATTGCTCAGTTCTTGCAGGTTCTTTCTGAGTGTTATGAGAGAAACAGCAGAATAATACAACCTGGCATCTTTTACTGGGACTGTGATCTACGAACCTGGATTGTCATTTCAAAATGCTGAAAGTGTGTCTGACTACACCGCATGTCTGGATATATGGACTGTTATTAACATCTCTACATCATTTGATGAATTAGCCATGATCGCTAGAAAATATACATAAATGTCTTTTTTACATTTTTATCAGCTTGTTTTTCAATTTATAGTGTACCACTCAAACAGCATTGAGTTTTGTAAATCTAACACAATCTATAGATTAAATGTCTCATTTACATACTGTTGGATTCAACCCATGTCGCCTACATGAGCACCATAGCTCAATAACAATATGCGCCAACCACTGGGCCACATCCCTTAGAATTTTGTTCTAAAATTGGCAGTGTTGGATATGATGACAGTGTAGTTCTCTCCTTCGTCCCCTTAGACAACAACAACCACAGTCCCACACGCTTTGTAGCAGATTGTGAAACAAGCAGCATGAGCTGCTTTGATAAAGAAGCAGAAAAATCGCTAAGAGAAGCATTACAATATTAAAGAGTCGCAATGGTGTGATAATTCTGTGAATGTGATTTTCTCAGCATGAATCTCTCAAAGCTGTGACATGACATCCTTCTGCTCTCCAACTCAGCAGACTGCATCTCTTGAACTCTGGTTCCTCTCTGTTCTTCTGGTTATCACGCTCCGACTCTCCTCTGCCCCCCGTTCTCCCTCCAGATTAGTCCCTGCTGTGTGCGTGGTGTGTGCATTTAGCTCACGGTGGGTAGCAGTGGGTGGGGTTTTATTTTCCAGTACAGATTAGAAGCTGAGAAGGGGATTCCATCCTATTAAATTATTCATGCTTAAGAAATGATTACAGTGCATGAAACAGCATTGTGCATCAATAAAAGCCTTACCCTAGACCATGTCAGTGTGTGTGTGTGTTTACTGGTATTCACTACATTGTAGGGACCATATGTCCCCACTAATATAGGGATACCAGTGCATTTTGACCTTGTAGGAACATTTTTGAAATCGTTGTGTGTGTTAAGGTTGTGTGTGTCTGTTTGTGTGCATATTCACTCCAGATAATCCTGATTTACTGGCTTTAAATTATATTCTGTATGTTTTACACATTTTTAACTGGTCTAATTTTTTACATTTTCTGAAGAAAATTTAAATGCCTAATCATTCAAAATCTGTTGCCATAGCTTATGCTAAGCTGTTATAGGAGGTTGCCAGGGTGTTGCTATGCAGTTGCTTGGATGGTCTGTGTAGTTTTTATAACATTGTTAGATGCTTTCTAGGGTGTTCTGGTAAGATACTATAATAGGTATTTGCTTGCTTCAAAAGAGCAAGTTTTTTTGCTATTGTGGTCTCTAGATATGGCTTGGCTCTTTTATTGTAAGGCTATGGGATTGCCTTTTTATTACCTTCCAAAGTCTGATCACTTTGAGCGGCCAAAAATAATAAAAACTCTTCAACAAGCTACCAATCTGAGATGTCAATTAGGTCTGCACCTCAAAAGATGTGGGAGGAGTTACATGTCTAAGTGCCTAGAACCCTAGATACAAGCAACAGTGAGAATGATGAGCCTCTTAATGAGCCACTGTCTCACTGTAGCATTTGGTGAACTTTCTTTTGATCTTTCGTCTCAAAAGTACAGTGTGAAAGTTTCTTCTTTGCTTCTGTGAGTCTGAGGAGTGATATTTTTGTGATAAGAACGCAGTGTTATGGATGTTACATTGTGTACAGAGAACATTTCCACCGTCTTCAGAGCAAGAACTCTATTGAATAAATGTCAGATTTCTTAGTCCCGAAATAAGCAAGTTTCCTCTTGAAGGATAATGCAATATCTACACTAAAAGCTGAAGTTCAGCTAAACATTGTCTTTCCTCAGACTATGTTTGAAACTGAATTAAACCTCAAAAATGACTTTGACCTGAAACTGACTTTTGTTGTCTTCCCACAGGTGCCACAAGGTGAGATCATCATAGTGTGAACAAACGCCCCGACAGGTGCAAAAGTTGGGGTCAGAGGTTGTGGCCATGGCGATGCGAGGGCTGGCAGCCCAGCTCTTGCTGCTGCTGGGTGTGCTAGCGGTGGCACATGCTTCAATCTTCCTGTCCAATCAGAAGCTGAAGCCTCGATTACAGAGAGATCGTCGTAACATCCGGCCCAACATCATTCTCATCCTCACTGATGACCAAGACATTGAGCTGGGTTAGTGGAAACAGAATCCACCCAGTTACCTTTTCCAACATTTATGACAAGACAAATTTGTCTCTTGTTTAAATGTTGTTATGCTTTTGACATTTAATACATTTTGGTTATAACTGTGATGCCTTTCCTGAAATAGATCATATATACAGTGTTTATGTGTTTTAAAGCAACAGTTAGCGGCTTTGCAATACAGCCATTTCACCATAGTTAAGAAGATTTAAGGCATTGTTCAACCTATTCCACATGGTCAAATCTCCTCTTCTATTCTTCCCTCGCATCTCCTCTGCTGTTTTCTCTACCCCTCCCCTCTCTGCTTCTAGTCTCTCCTCCACTCTCAGCTCTTCTTCTTTCTTTTCCTCTCCTACCCTCTTTTCTCCTATTCTCTCCTTTTCTGTCCTCATCTCCTCTTCTGTTCTCCCTGCCAATCTCATCTCTCCTCTCCTATTCTCTCTGCCTCACTCCTCCACTCTCGTCTCATCACATCTTCTCTCAGATACGTTCATCACCTCTTTGATTCTTTCATCACCTCTAGAGGTCCTGTTGTCTCCTCCCTGCTCATATTCTGTCCTTCCTTCTCCTCTCATCTCCTCTCTGTGAATACTAATTTGTTCCATCCAAACTGACCTTTGAGTGTAAAGTGCACTGAAGATTTTGGGCATGTGTATGTTGGAGTTTGTATGTGGTGACCTTTCTGCATGAATCTGGTGAGGTGTGGTGATCCTGTCTGAAAAGGCCAAATTGAACTAGACTTCCTGTCTCTGATCATATCAATTTTGGCCATCTGGCTAGATTGTGTGTGTGTGTGTGTGTGTGTGTGTGTGTGTGTGTGTGTGTGTGTGTGTGTATTTGAGAGAGAAAAAATTAAAGACTGAGAGCGATTGAAAACAAAGGCATGTACAAAGAGAATTTTAGTACCTGAGACTAACAAATAGCCTGTGACTTCTGAATATAAACCCTATATCATATATCACTAAACATACTATATATAATCATGCAGGCTTACACATCTGGTGTCATTTGATAGCGCTCTAACACTGTGTAGACCAATGTATTTCCTTCTGGTAAAGGATTTGTCACAAACATAATAAATAAATGAACTGATATCTTTATCCTGCCCCAGTCTGGTGTAAATTTCAATAGCACATGAGGCCTTTGTGATGTTGTTATTACTGTGTCAACCACACCGGCAATTTCACAGGCGCCTCATCCAGTCATTTTACTGTTTTGAATCTTGTGGTTTTTAATTCAGTTGTTATATATTGTGAGACAGCTGTTTTTGCATTGAAGTCAAACTTATTGATCACTTGTAATAAAAATCCTTTAAAAGAACTTTAATAAAGAACTTTTCCAATTCGTTTTTGAATATACAAACATCACACATGATGTACAAAGTGAATTAACAGTTTGGTCATACCACATAACACACATCTCCTCAACTCTACTAGCCTAAAAAAAATACTATAAAAGTTCCGCCCCTGAGGCTGAAGGTATCCTGCTTAGTGGCCTGTGAACTTTGTAGAGCAATATAGTTCTTCTTCAAGTAGGACAATCAGTAGAGCAGACTTTATATCACTTTTGGGAATATATGATGCATTCTTGCTCTCTTCTCTCTCTTTCTGCTCCAGGCTCTATGCAGGTTATGAATAAGACTCGGCGAATCATGGAACAGGGTGGGACTCACTTCTCCAACGCGTTTGTCACCACGCCCATGTGCTGTCCATCACGCTCCTCCATGCTGACGGGGAAATACGCCCACAACCACAACACCTACACCAACAATGAGAACTGCTCCTCGCCCTCCTGGCAGGCCCAACACGAGCCCCGGACCTTTGGAGTTTATCTCAATAACACCGGTTACAGGACAGGTGGAGATCATACACACACACAAACACACACATTGACAGAATAACATGATAAATGCCATGCTGTTATCTTATAAAGTTCAGAACAACAGAGGAAAGACAAATGACACACAATATAATAAAGTGCATTAGATTACATTGTGTGATAATGTAGTGTAAAGCAGAGTACAGTAGAACAGATTAGTGTACGATAGAGTGATGTACTGTACATTGCAGTACAGTAGAGCAGTTTGCAGAACATTGCAGTAAAGTAGATTAGATCTGAATAATGTATCATAGCCTAGATTACAGATGAGAGTAAGTTAAGTAACAGTAAGCATAGATCAGATAGCAATTCAGAGTAGGGTAGAATATTAGGGTGTACAGCAAAACAGATAATGGCAGATTAGAGCTGGTTAGAGCGCAGTAGATTACAGTAGAATAGTGCAGCATACACTACAGTAAAGCAAAGCACAGACTATAATAAATTACATTTAATTAAAATAGTAACAGAGTAGAGCAGAGTACATCTGTGCTAAAATACAGTACTATAGTGTAAAATAATGTAAAATACTTAAGTAAACATAATCAGTGTCCGACAGATGATTTTCATTATACTAAAAACCTTTGGGCTGTGATAGATTTCTTTTGTGTGTGTGTGTGTGTGTGTGTGTGTGTGTGTGTGCGTGTGTATGTGTGTTTTGTTTGTGACATAGAAATCAAGCAAATCTACTATGTGCATGTAAACACACCATGACCAGCTGGGAATGTTATGCTTGTAGTCTCTCAGGCACCCCCCACACACACACTCACCTGACAGTGAGTCAGGCTTTTAGAAGTAACAGTGATCCATTAGAGCTCACTTCCTCTAAGAGAGAGAGAGAGAGAGACAGGCCTCGACCATCATACTCTAATGTAACATTTCTAACAGAAAAATTAATCTTTACACAGCTCCTTCCCCCTTAATTTATTTCTGTGTGTTTTGGTGTAACATGTATTAGTAATATCTGTTTTTTCAATATGTATTTATGTAGAATCTGCTTTTTCCACTGTATTCTACTGTACTCTGCTTTGTTTTACTCTAATGTATTTTGTTTTGATGTACTCTACTGTACTTCACTCTGCTGTACTGTATTCAGCCAGCTCTACTGTGCTTGGACCTGCTGTATACTGTACTTTGATCAATCATATTCTATGGTTGACCGTGAGTCACTTTGGATCTGTCAAATGTGTAAATGTTACTCTGCTTTACGTTGCTTTACTGCTTTCTTTTTTACTGTATTTCAGCGTAAAACTAATCTTCAAACACACAAATGAATGTTTTAATTGTGTTCAGTTATAAGGCCCACATTAATAACTATGCTCTATTGCGTATGTATTTTCCCAGCATTCTTTGGGAAGTATCTGAATGAGTATAATGGTACTTACATTCCTCCGGGCTGGAAGGAATGGGTCGCCATGGTGAAGAACTCCCGCTTCTACAACTACACCCTGTGCAGGAATGGCATCCGGGAGAAACATGGATTTGAGTACTCTAAGGTCAGTGATGTAGAACCCCCATATTTTATATCTCCTCTATTTGTTTCCATATTTTCTTGACTAATTTGATTCATATTCTTCTTATTCTGATTCAAAATAAATGTCCCTCCCTGTTCTTTACTCTCATTGGTTATCTCTCAAATTATTATCGTTCATTGCAGAGACTGCTATTCCATAGGAATGTTTGTTAATCACTTGCATAATTGACACACGAATACTTATATAAAAACAAATATAATCGGTTCATAAATGAATCTTTCTCTTCATTTTCTCTATCTTGCAGGACTACCTAACAGATCTCATAACCAATGACAGCATCAGTTACTTCCGCATGTCCAAGAAGATTTACCCTCACAGACCTGTGCTGATGGTCATCAGTCACGCTGCCCCCCATGGCCCGGAGGACGCGGCACCCCAGTACTCCACTGCATTCCCCAACGCATCACAGCACATGTGAGTTTAGATCTTCACACTAAAATCATCTCACAGTAGATGTTAATCTGCTGCATTTGTTTTATTCATTAATCGTTACCATGAAAATAAATGTATAAATGTGAGACAAATATACAGATACTGGAAACTTATCACATAACTTCTGGTAAGGACACAGTGTACAAGTCAATAGTCAGCTGGAATTAAAGAATAAAACTCTCAGCAGATATCCCCCCAGATGTCTCTCTCTGTCACTCAAGTGTGACTCAATAGAGTTGTTAAAATGAAAACAGCCCTTTTGCTTCACACTATTGTACACACACACACACGCTGGTTTTCTCTTTGTCGGTTGCTCCTGCTCTCTTGTTAATTGCCCACCAGCTGGTACCAGACAATGTTCTCTCTCTCTCTTCCTGTCTTTCTCTCTTTCTGTTTACCTGATCTCTCCATTCTGTCCCTCCAGAAGATAAATCCTTCTGATTCTGTCTCTGCCTTTCCCGGGGTCTGTAATCCCTCAATCAAAAATACACTGCTGTCATTCACTCTCTCACACACATGGCTAAACACACACACACACACATACACACACACACACACGTATACTCACAACACACACATACATGTTACATGACTGTGAAATGAAAGCTAAATTAAACAAACATTTGAAGACATTTGAAGTGTACGATGTGTGTACCATTATCACAATTGGAATTTCAAATGTGATTTTTTTAAACGTTACTTGAGACAATGTTGCTGTGTCAGAATCTTGATACCAGAAAAAATTACACACTTCACCTTTAATGTCTTTTCTTTCATTACCATGGTAACAACAAAATAAATTCAGATACTATAAAGGAAGAATACAGTGGCCCTTGTGACAAAACTGAAAATGCAAAAAGTATTTGAAATTGAAAGTATTAAAAAGTACTTGAATGACAATTAATAGCAACTTTTGAAATTAAATTGCATAGTTTTAAATTTTTGTGTGTGCATGCTTGCATAAAGTGTTTTTCTGGTCTAAGACACACACACAGATATATTATCCAGTCCACGCACCACAAATAAGCTTTATTACAGCAAATAAAACCTGTAATGTACAAAGTGCTCTCTCTCTCTCTTTGTCTTTCTCAGAAATCAATTCACTTTCAGGACACTGTGTCTCAGAGCACGAAACCGCACTAACATCAGCGCTCATATATCTTTCATTAAAACTACAGAAAAACAACTAGGCAGAGAGAAAGACATACTAGCTATGAGTATTGCTGTCTGTCTTTAAATATTAAGGAATCAGGAATGAAATCAAATGTTAAAGAGACAAAACGTTTACAAGCACGTGTCTGTCCGCTGATGGAGAAACCCAAAATAAAAGAACAGATGATTTTTTTTGATCAGTAGGTGAGAGCTTCAACCAGAATGTGAAAAGCTTCTCACTGCTGATACAGTTTAACAGGCATTTGATCCACCACTGCAGTAGATAAAAACTGAAGATGCAAACCTGCCCTCTTTATGACTTAAAACATCCATCATCCTTTCTTTGTGATGGCTTGAGTTTCTGGAATTCACTTTGTTTTTATTGTTTTTCTGATGTCATCTCCTTCTTCCCATAAAAACAAACAACCTGTTTTGCTCATTCTGTCTCACACCGAGCTCTTCATAAAAACATGTTTTATGGCTCCCTCATGTTTCCCACTATTGCACTGGCACCTGTCGCATCTCACCTATATCGTTCTGTGTGTTGCAATGAATGAAGTCATTTTTCCTCCAGACATGTGCGTCACATTCTAAAAACATTGTGCAGACAATTGTTGGGTTGGTCAAGTTGGTCTAGTGGTAATGTTTGACTCTGCCCCAATTTAACTCTTGTTCAAATAAACCAAAATTTTAAGCAGATGTATCAGGTATACTTTGTGCACTTTTATTTGCATTATGTTTGTGATTTTACTGAAATGAAAGTTATAGATTAGACTGCAGATTAGACTGCAAGTTTGGTTGTCAACAACTATGCATTTAAATAACATTTCATCTTCAAAATGAATGTAATTCTTGACTCATTATAACAAACACTAATGAAATAAAATGCTTATGAATTGCAGATATTTTTTCTTCTATGAACTATAAACTGGTGGGACAAAGTCATCCATGGCAAAAAGTGGCACCTATATTCTAGCCAGCCAGTTTCCCCTGCTCTAGTCACACACACACACACAGTCACATGAATGCATCATTCCCTGCTGTCAGTACAGAATACGCCGAAATTCCTGTATCCTCTTCTAATGCTCCATGAAAAATTCCCAAGACTGCCCTTATTCTCTCAGTTCAGTCCACTGCAAACCAGCCGTCACCTTCCCTAATGGCTTCCCGCTAGCTCTGTATTTCTGTGCTCCTTACCCTTGTACAGTGCTGTATTTGATTAACCCCTCATTGCCCCTCAAACTGGCACAGGGCCAATGGAGAGACATTGTCCACATCTTCACAGATAGCTGCAGAGCGTGTGCTAGCTTGCCAAGCGCTATTGTTTGGTGGGAAAATCCCCGTTCCCATCGCCACGTGATCCCGCTTGCACCTGTTTCGTCTCGTTGACTCCAGTGATGGAGGGAATAATGAAAAAATATGATCAGAACATTGAGAGAGGAATAGAAAGACAGTTCTGAGAGGATTAAGAGGATTATATGTAGAGCAATACAGAAGAGAGAAAGAAAAACATCTGCAAAACCCAGTGACCTGACTTGATGTGTACTGCCTACGTAGTAACCTCATAAGTGACTGATTTAGAGTGCTCTAAATAGACTGCAAGTCCAAATGCCATTCAGATAGTGCTCTTTATATTTGAGGATTCCAAATGATTCTACCATGTTAGTGAAAGTTTATTTAAAGTTTTATAAATTCTATTGTTATTGTTAATTTTGTGCATTAAATGAAATACATTTACAATCAACATTTCCTGTGACTTCATCCACCATCTTACATTATTAAACTTGTTGCAATGCATTCTGGGATTGCCTTCCTGCACCAAATGCATGTGATGTTGGGTGATGTGTAGATGTACCCACTGTCTGAATTTTACACATAAATCTTGCAAACCTGATGCCTTAAAATGCTGTTTAGGATGCAAAACACAAGTGTCCCACTGAGGTCTTACTGTGTGCACAGAAATAAACAAACACTCTATAGAGATAGAGAGTGTTTCATCACCTGTTGTGTCAAAGATGTTATCGGGCTAAATATACAGCCCCCTCAAAACAAGGCCAGGCAGAAAACAGCTCAGCATGACAATGTTCACATTGATTTGTCTGTAGAAGGGCTTTAAGTAATGGCTGTAAACAATGAAGCCAAGTGCTTTTAATCAAAACTGTACAGGCTTCCAGTGTAAGTGCTGTTTCCTTCTAATAGTCCTCTCAAGTCTGTCACAAGAGAAAGGGGGAGGAGCTACAAACACTTTTCTCTCTCTTTATAAATAATAGTTGAACAACCTTTAATTACATTGAAACTGTTAGTCTGTCAGTCAGCACCCACGAAACCACGAGACTGTAAAATTTTTATTTTTGAGGGGACCAAAGTGAGAGGGAGAGTGTGTTACTGTTTCTTATTTGTAATTCTAACCGTGCATGTACACACACACACACACACACATCTGCATGCAGACACACACACCTTCACACAGACACATTCCAGCTGTCAAAATTTCAGCAAACAGTCAAACAGTCTCGGACAAGCCTCAGAAAACTGCCTTGATTTCCTTTAGTCACGCTCCAGCACACCCCCTGACTGTGACTCTCTTCCTTTCTATTCAGAACGCCCAGTTATAACTACGCCCCTAATCCAGACAAACACTGGATTATGCGCTACACCGGCCCTATGAAGCCCATCCACATGGAGTTCACCAACATGCTGCAGAGAAAACGACTGCAAACGCTGCAGTCTGTGGATGACAGCGTGGAGAAGGTACACATACTCTTTTAGCTCCTCATCTGAATGAGGACTTCCTTCTTTGCTTGAATATAGAGATTAAACCACCTAAAACATTCACATAAAACACCACCAACAACAGCAGATATTCCTAATAGGTTGGTTTTGTGTGATTTATCTGACTTTTAAGACTCACACACATAAGTATGCAAACTCTAACACTAAAACAGAAGTCTGAAACAAAAGTGCATTGATGGTATCAACTGGTATTACTGTTATTATCATGGTACTTTGATATGTACAGTACCTTGACACTGAATAATTCTGATATTTTGATTTAAATTTTAATAATAATAATTGCTATTTTAATAGTTTTCTCAGTACATACAGTGCATACAGTAAAGTCATTCAAATTCAGCATAATTCACACTCAAATGTCCCACAATGCTTTTGTCCTCCATCCTCCAACATTATAGCTAAACAAAGACCATATAATAATATATAATAATATAGTATAATAATATCTCTTGTGTGAATGTAGATTTATAACATGCTGGTGGACACTGGGGAACTGGACAACACGTATGTGATCTACACAGCTGACCACGGATACCACATCGGTCAGTTTGGACTGGTCAAGGGGAAATCCATGCCCTACGAGTTTGACATCAGAGTTCCCTTTTACATCCGTGGCCCAAATGTGGATGCAGGAGGCATGTGAGTGTGCTTTCTTTTATTGTGTGTGTATGTAATGCCAATATAAACTATAATATATTGCACCCAGACTTTAATCCAGACTTATTGCATTCAGACTTGAATATATTGCATCCAGACATGGTTTTAATGGGCTGAGAGCGTATTGTTACCAGGTACACACTGATACCTGATGTTCTCTGGTCAGAGGGCATTAGCAAATTCCACAGTGTGTATTCAATAACTTGCTTTAATTAAATGGTTTCTTCCTCTCGCTCTCTTTCTTTCTCTTTCTCTCTCTCTGTATCTTTTTATCTTATCATTAGTTAATGTTCATGCTCTGCACGTCTGGTTGTCTGACCATTATGTCAAATGCCAACCCCCTTTTCTGTTTCCATAGTAACCCCCACATCGTCTTGAACATTGACTTGGCCCCCACCATCTTGGACATTGCTGGGATAGATGTTCCACCAGACATGGATGGCAAGTCCATCCTGAAACTCCTGGACACTGACCGTGTGATGAATAGGTGAGAATGTCTTGAATGAATTTCTGTATTTTTTCACTGTGAGTGAAAAAGAATTCAGTGGGGCTGTGCTTGATTTTATTTATCCGTATTTTGATTGGATTGTGAAAAATGGACCTTATGACATTATTGGTTAGTGCTGTTATTCCCCACCCACATAGCCTTGCTTACATCAGCAGCAAAGAAACGTTTTTCCAAAGGTGGAGAAGTTATCACATATCACATATTTTGAAAAATGTCTTGTAGTCTATAGAACAGTTTATAGTGACAACAGCTGTTAAGTTTCAGAAAGCACTATATTGGTCTTTTGCCAATTTGCAGTTTATGTGCTTCTGACATCATATGATAGCTAATCTTAGTCTTAGAAATTAAACAAAATTGTGGCTTGTGGGTGGGGGTGTACAGGAAAAGGGGGTCTTAAAGGAAAAGGGGCTGACAGAGAGTAAGGAAATATCATCTGTATGTCTCAGTGCTCTACAGAATCTGCTGCTGCAGTGCTAGGATGCTGTGGATGGTTGCTAGGGTGTTATTGTGTGATGTTATTGCTAAGTTTGTTTGATTGTTGGGCTGTAGTTGGATGTGTGGATTTCCGGGTGGTTACTAGGTGACCCTCAAATCTCTATAATAATCTGCTTCCTAGATATGGCTCATGATATTCCCTACAATGCAAGTCTTTGTACAGTAACCCATTTTATCACCCACTAGGTGAAAATAGGAATGACTTAAGTGAGTAACAGCACACCTCTGCTTAACAAGTGGAGGCTTATACATAGTCTGTAGCTACGTGTGGGAGGAGTTTGAATTAATTAGGTATGAATAACAGTAATGATGATGCTTTAGCAGATCAATTAACAAGAGAATGTGTAGGAACGCATGTGTAGGAAAATGCAAGACAGTACATCAGAAAGCACGAGTGGAGCAATGAGAAGATTCTTAAATCCAGGTGAAGAGATCTCCTCCAGTGGAGATCAGAGAGGGGGTGCACAGAGGCAGAGATCGATAGCTCATATCTGCAGTGAAGGTCAGGAGCACAGAACCTTCAACACCTCCATATCTGCTTCTTTTTCATGAGGGGCACTAGAGGAAAAAATAACGCTTGAAACTGGAGGCTGGAGTTCTGTTCACCTGAACCCGTCTGACACATCATTTTTGTATTACCACTCTGCTCTTGTTTTTAGACTTTGGCTGAACTTGTTGCGTTTAATCATTGTTTTAGAGCAATCATAGACTAAACTGATAAATGGCCAATTTGCCCATCGCAGATGATCAGTAACACAGCCAGAAGATCGATGTTCATCCATTTCTCCTGATTGCAGGTTCCAGTTCAACAAGAAAGGAAAAGTGTGGAGAGACTCGTTCCTTGTGGAGAGAGGGTGAGTCAGTGTGTGAAGTGAGTGTGTGGGTGTGGGTTTGGCTATACTTATGATGCCTGATTTTTAAAAACATTCTCAGAAACATAATGAAACATGGTAAAAACTGACTTGTGAGGACATTTGAAATGGTTTTCACTATTTGAAAGGCTCATAATTCAACAAAATTAAGTTTTTCTTAAAATATATTAATTTTACGTTTGTGTAAGGGTTTAGGTAGTGATAGGGTTCCCCTCCCCTTAAAATACCATTATGTAGGTATTATACCAATTACAAATATATTTGTGTGTCTTGGAGTTTTGAGGAGAGAAAAGTCAGTGTGTGTTTATTAGAGATGGTTTTCTGTTCTTAATGACAGGAAACTGCTGCATAAAGTGATGAATGAGGGGAAAGATCTGGCCCAGGAAGAGAACTACCTGCCTAAATACCAGCGTGTTAAAGACCTGTGTCAGCGTGCAGAGTACCAGACACCATGTGAACAAATTGGTCAGGTACTACAACATAATCTTCACACATGTACAGTATATGCGCAAATGTAATATGCTCTGCTAGAGAGGTATTCTCTCTCTCTCTCTCTCTCTCTCACACTCTCTTTTTACAAACACAAACCTATAACTTTATTTATTTAACCTATACATTGTGGACTTTCCATTGAAGCCGCAAACTGTGACTTTTTATTTACAAAATGTACAAAAATCAGTTATTGAGCAAGTATTTTAAAACATCAGATTTTAAAACATTATCCTTATCCTAAATCCATCTGTAAACAAAAGGATAAAGGTCTAGCTACTATATTGCATGTCTGGGTACTGTTGCAGCGATTGTAGCTTGTTCTAACAGTTGTTTAGATTTTTTAATTGTCATCCATGTTAAAACAACTCCGATAAGTACTCTGCAATTCTCTGCTTCAAACAGAGATGGCGATAGAGAGGCAAAAGCTACAGATTGCACCTTTAAATTAAAATAGAGGATTTAGACGGAACAGATGTTTTGTCCGTCTCTTTAGGGAACAGATACAGCAGTGATGTGTTTAATATAGAAGTATCTCTAACTCTTCATTTGCTGGGTGTTATAATGAGCTGTGATCTGGTGCTGGAATTTGTTCTTTCTAATGTTTTGCTGAGTGGCTGCTGCAGTTGTTACCAGTCACAGGAAGTGACAGCAGCAATATTCTCTCCAGCAAACAGCTCTCAGACACACTCCAATATCTCAGTGTCTGTTCCAGTAAAATCACAGAATTAAATGCAGATGAAAGAAAACCTGTTCCTGTCATACCGTTTTATCAAAATAAAAATTGATATTTGAGGAAAACTCCTTATATTCAACCACCACTAGACCAAGTACAAGTCTTATATAATGTACAACTGCAGTTCTGTGAATTTATACGATAAACTGTAAAACCTACACTCACATATAGTGCATATGTTATTAAATTACATATAAGTTCATTCAAGGAACTGGCAATCGGTTAGCTTCCACAGCCATAATTTACAATGACACCATGCCCAAAACAACATAGGAATATGCTCAGGTTTGGTACATTTGTGTCAGTGTATTGTAGATCCTCACAAGTGATTTGAGCTGGATGTGTGTCTGTGTGTTCATTTCTTGATTTGTAGAAGCGTTGAGTTTATAGTTACAGAAGCAGTGAATTCATAGGTTTATCTCTCTGTTAATGCACTGAGAGGTGTGAACCCCTGGTGTTCTGATGTATAACATGTTCTTCATTAACAAGGCTTTTAAACGAGGTGGATTTGTGTTCTTGTGATAATTGCAGTTGAGTAAGAAAGCAGCTCAAGGGCAGGGGGTAATTGTCACCTGTTAATTCTTCTGTATAAACACATTCACACAGGAACAAACACATGCTGTTACATGTGAGGTGAAATGTTAATGGGTATCGCTGATGTAGAACAAGTGTTTCTTTTGAGAAGACGCTGTCAAATAGTCAGTGTGTCACAGTGAGTGTATTTAAAATATTTTATAAGAATAATATAATAGAGTTATAAGTATAACATTATGCTAAATTGCCTATAATTATGTTAAGTGATTCAGCTTTTTTACAGTAGGATACTGTATATTGCCTAATACTATGATACTGTGATGGTATCAGATGGTAACACCACTGAACTTGGATATATACCATTGTACTCAATTATTAGTGTATTTGCATAGTATTTTCGTTCTTCAAATAAAACCTTGATATTACTGTAGTACATTACCAGCCAGACATGGTTTTGCCATAGTACATTTCAAAAAAAGAGGGGAGGAGATGAGTAAAATTGCTGAAAGTTAAAAAACACTACATATTATATTATATTTAATTTAAATTTAATGATTTATGTACTGTGTTATTTACATGGTACTCAAAGCTACTGTAAGCAATAATTTTCTAGATGTCGAAATGCTTTTTTACCAATGTTCAAATACATGGTTAATATCATGGCTCTTTATGATATGAATCTATGAGTTCATGGTTTCTCTCTCTGTAGAAGTGGCAGTGTGTGGAAGATGCCACAGGGAAGCTGAGATTGTCTAAATGCAAAGGCATGGCCAGTCTGTCTTCTGCGAGGAAGCCGCCTGTATCCAACATTAAATCACAGCTATACCTGCAGAGTATGAAAGCTGATATCAGTGTGAACTCTGACCTTCAAGACTGCAACTGTGAGCCCAAAACCTACAGACTGAGCACATACTCAAAGAACAAACTGTTCTCCAAAAAGAGTGAGTAGAGATAGGCATCTACAAACACACTGCAACAAGTTTGAGAAAACATAATATATATTTGTACGGTCAATGAACTCATTCCCATGCGTTTTCTGAACTCTGTGTGCATCTGCTGCCCCCTAGTGAACATAAATAGTAAAACAACCTTCTGCTTCACGTTTTATTGATAGAGCTGAAGTCATTGAAGAGCTACTCTAGGAATCGCTATGCGCGTGCTGTCTCCATGGAGATGGGAGGAGACCTGTATGCAGTGGACCTGGATCATGAATACAGACCCACGGACCTCAGGAACCACAGCATTGGACAGAACACAGCGGATGAGGGAGAGTTCAGTGGCATGGGTCCCACTGTAGTCAGTCAGACCAGCAATAACCTGGCTGTGCCTTCTTCTATTAAAGTCACTCATAGGTGAGGAGCAGGACGTGTGTGTGTGTGTTGACCTTGTGGAGACATTGTTTAGATCCCCATGAAGAAATAAGCTTATAAATAATACAGAATGATCTTTATTGAAGTCTAAAATAGCAGAATGTTTTCTGTAAGGGTTAGGTTTAGGGGTATGGTTAGTGTAGGAGGATACAATATACAATTTAAAGGTGTGATATATGCATCACAGATGTGTAGATGTGTGTGTAATCTACAGTTGACTGTATTGCAGGTGTTCCATTTTGGCCAATGAGACAGTGAAATGTGACACTGGCCTGTATAAATCTCTGCAGGCTTGGAAGGACCACAAGCTCCATATTGACCATGAAGTATGACACACGCTGCAGCCAATCACATAGCAGTTACATATTCTTAAAGGGATAGTCCACATAAAAGAAGATTGTTTAGTCACCCTGTTGTTTACAGAATTTACAGTCTATTTCACACATAAAGCTATTATTTGGCTTTAGAAGATGGCTTTTGAATATAGCATTACCTTTTTTGAACTTGGGAATCTACTCTGCTTCTGTTTAATATATTTTCTTAGTATTTGGAATTAAATCATATGGTTTTAAATATGACAGAATTTTTATTTTGAGGTGAACTATCAATTTAATTGTACATTTACAGTTCTTAAATGCTAAAAAACACCTCCTGATGTGCCCGCTCCTCTTTTCCACAGATTGAAACACTCCAGACAAAGATTAAGAATCTGCGAGAGGTCAGAGGTCACCTGAAAAAGGCACGACCTGAGGATTGTGACTGCAGCAAATACATGTAATGCTTTAAATCACTGTTCCTTCAGATGTATTGTATTGTACTGTATAATTACTATTTGTACTATTTATTAATAATGAATAATATATAAATATATTAAAAAATTTAAAATTAATGTGTGGATGGGTGTGTATAAGTTATATGTATTGTGTATATACTGTATTTAATTAATAATATTAACATTATAAATGCGGGTTGTCAAAAATTGTCTTGTTTATTTTTCTTCTTAGTTACAAGTCGAAATACAAGAGCAAACTAAGAAAATACAAAACAGGAAGTGTCCATCCATTCAGGTGGGTTTCTGTCTGCTTGCACACTGTAAGTGCATGTAGACTTCTGGTGTTGAGTATTCTGTCTCTCTCAGTAGGAAAGGGCAGGAGAAGGATAAGAAGGCCTGGTTATTGATGGAACAAAAGCGCAGGAAGAAACTGAGAAAACTACTGAAGCGTCTACGCAACAATGACACCTGCAGCATGCCCGGCCTCACCTGCTTTACACATGACAACCAGCACTGGCAGACCGCCCCCTTCTGGACATGTGAGACACACACATGTATATAAACACTACCTGCAAATCTGGGCTGGATCAATTTATCACTGTAACATGAATCTGTCTTTGTTTCCAGTGGGGCCGTTTTGTGCGTGCACTAGTGCCAATAACAACACCTACTGGTGCATGAGGACCATTAACGAGACGCACAACTTCCTGTTCTGTGAATTTGCCACTGGATTTCTGGAATACTTTGACATCAACACAGATCCATATCAGGTCAGCGGTCATGACATGAACCCTGTGTAATTATATCCATAATCTAAAACATTTAATAATCGTAAATGATAATTAACATGTAAAAACTTTCTCCACTTTTAAAACAACTTTAACTTTTGGCTGACATAACCAAAGTCACATTGGTAGGGAAGAGTAACCAGTAATATAAAAACTATATATCTACTGTACATCACATGTATGTACAGAAAGGTTGAATGCATTGCCGATACAGTTGTGTTTATTAGCATTCAGTTTCAGAACTACAGTTTAAACAATTTTTCACCACCCTGATTGTTACATTATTATTTAATCTGTTCTTTAAAAGGACAAATATTTGTTGTTAAATCTATGTTATGTCTTTCTCTGTCTGTCTGTGTCTTTATAGTTGATAAATGCAGTGAACACACTGGATCGATATGTTCTCAACCAGCTACATGTTCAGCTGATGGAGCTCAGAGGCTGTAAGGGGCACAAGCAGTGTAACCCCCGCATACGTAGCCTAGAAATCGGTGAGTCTCATACATACATCACACACACCACATTATTATATCAGCCATTTGGTCCAGTGATCACATACACTTTATCTATATATGCCACAGACACACACACAAACACACACTTCCCTCTGAAAGAACTGAAAGGTGAATATTACATCTTCATCATCTTCATCCTCACCTGACCCCTGGCCCTGCCTTGCTTTTCTTTCCTCCTTGTTTTTTATGCAAAGAGAAGCTCGGTTTATCATCTACTGAAATGCTGTGGTTTTGCTGTGCTATACAGTGGAATGGCAAAACACATCAAAGATTATGATATTAAAATGTCCTTGGATGTATTTGACATGGTCTTTAAGATAGGGTTTTAAATTGACAAAGATAGAAATGAAATCAATTTTATGGTGATTATTTCAGTGATAAAGACAGATGAGGCGCATTTATTGATTACCTCATAGATTCTTAAAATCTGATTGGGTATTTTCTTTTTAGTTCACTTTCCTCATGCTTTGAACAAATATTAATTTGAATTTGTCTGTTTGTTTGGATTTAAGGACCACCTTAAGTTTGCTTAAAATTAAAATTTAATTTAATTTAATAAAATTAAATAAAATTACTGTGGTCGAGTAATTTATTGTCAAAATATATTTTTAATGGCTTTTAGTCCATTTTTCTTTTCCATATCCTTCTAAAAGTTGACGAAACATTTTGCAGATGCATTTAAAGTCAAATTTACAGTCTTACTTCTCCATTGGCAACATAAAAATATTGATGACTCATGTTGCACTACACAGATTTTTGTCCAATCAAATTCTTTTCAGTAGCAAGTCATGCTTCATGGCTGTGATGTAACTAAAGCCTGTTAACCTTTCAATTTTAATAGAAAATGCATCAAACATTTTAAATAAATGCACTGTATACAGCAATGAACAATAAAGTCAACATAATAAAACAAGTTAGAGCAGCAATATACTGTACAGCATCAGTTTAAAATGATTAATAAAAACTGGCACTCTTGACCTAACACATGACTCAAGCCTACAGTTGGACCTTCCAGTGATGCTCTCGTAAGGACCTGAAACATTAATATAGTTGTACATCACATTTTTTACAGTCTTTAACCAATGATATTGTCTCTTCTTCAGGAGGTAAAGAAAGAAGCAGCTTTGATGAATACAGGTATCACTGCCAAATAAATATAACCCTATTTAGTCTAGAAAACCTCTGTAAAGATTTTTGGGGAAGCAGATACTAATCCACTTTGGCTGTTTTGTTGTAAATACTGTAGTTTGGAGCTTAAACATGAATGTTAAAGTAGTCTGACACACATCACAAGTTCTAAAGGCAGAGCAGGAATCCAGTACTCAGTGACAAATGAAGGAGAATACATTGTTGTCATAGATATTATTACTGGTCTGAGGTCAGTTTGCTGCTTAAGGACTGTTCTGGGTTAAGCTCTTTCAAGGACATCTGTGACAAAAATAAAAATCACACATAATGCACTTACTTTTGAGGGCAAGTGCACTGGAGGGTTTAATGGCAGAAATCTCTAGCTTTTTTAAATAATTTATTTTTACAAATCTGTAAAGTTGTACAAACTCTACCACTTTTTGCATAGTTAAGTAACATCCATTTCTAAGTAACTTCATTTTTTAAATTAAATAGTATATTCCACAGACCAAGTTAGACACTAATTCTATTACATTACAGTATTAAGCAAAGCTGCATTATACTGTATAATGTTTAGTCTATGGCATTGTCTACTATATAATGTGGTCTTATGGTTATTGACATAGTTTATTATTAATGTTTATTTACTTTAATAGACTTAAATCGTAAGTGCATTATTGTATAGGAGTGCTAAAGTGTTTTTTTTGTTGTTATTTTTACATAACAAAGAAAGGAGTGTAAATATTGTTTGTGATATCGCTAGTATGTTGCATGTCCTGTTGATAGAGCTTATCTGAACCCAAATCATTTAAGATTACAAGGATGAGAAAAGAAAACCGAATGCTAGACTAACCCTGTCAAACTTTGTAATTTAAGTCTGTCAAATAAATAATACTGGTTACATGAAGAGCTGCTTAATCCAATAACCAAATTAAGTTATCCTTTCAAACTTGCTGTAAATTAAATGCATCCATTTTGGATTTCAAGGAATTGGCAGTAGACGTATGATAAACAAATCTTCAGCTCAAGTATAAACATAATTGCTGTCTCAGGCAGAAGACTTATGCTTCATGTTTTGTTATTTTATGAAACAGCAGAAATATACTTATAGTTATAAATATATAATATATTATAAATATAGTTCCTACAAACATCATGACAGATCAAACTCATGTATGGGTCTGTCTGCCAGCATTTAAACTCCCAGTTTGGTTCTTTGACAATCTAGATGTCTTCTCCTTCAGATGATATATTCTCCCAGGGAGCACTTTGTTTTTCTCTCTTGCCTTTTTCTGTGCCTTGCATGTATCCTGCCTTTGGTTTTGTGGTGTGTATGTGAAAGCTTCTGAGTTCTCTGATTGGCTCTGTCTCTATCACATGCTTCAGTTTGGGGGCGGGGTAACAGTTTGTCTTATCGTTGCTTGTCGCATTAGGCAGTTTCAGCGCCGGAAATGGCCTAAAGTGAGGAAACCTGTCTCCAAATCACTGTGAGTTTGGATAATAATTCTGCTTCTCGTCCATAGGATACAATGCCACCAAGCCACTACCTTGTCTGATTCACCAATCTCACGCTCTCTTTATTTCCTTTTTTTCTTGAATGCATTTGGTTCTGCCAGGCCTGCATGATACAACATTAGTTTGTAGGGCCTGTTTTCCTTCTCTGTCTGTCTGCATGGAAACTGCTTGGAAACACAGTTTGTTTTCTGACCACAAGGAAAAATTCCCACCACTTGCCCCTGATCATCTTCACCTCATTTTGCTTGAAGTTTTCTTACCATTACACCATAAGCCTTATTTATTTTTCAGGTTTGTGGTTTATTTTTCAGTGAATCATTGAATCACATGCATCAATCCATCTTCATTTCACTTTGCTATTCAGTGCCTTCTGATGGACTAGCCTTTTTTTGTACACTAAACTGTGATTTGTATGATTGCGTGTGTGTTTGCCCACAGAGGACAAATTTGGGAAGGTTGGGAAGGATAATTTGTGGAAGGAGGACATCTCGGAAGACACCAACCTGTTTCCCGGGGAGTCAAACTGGTCAGAACTTGAACCTTTGTACAGACTTGATGAGCACGCCTATGATTTCAAACCCAACTTTACACTCAGCCTGGAGGACTGGGCTCATTTTAGCCGCTCTGTGGACCAGATGTTCACACTCCTCAGCAACGACAACCAGCCCTATTCTCCTTCCCACCCAGAGGATGGAGAAACAGGAAGAGGCCACGCCCTAGTGTCCTCATCCAGCCAATCCACTTCAGCCATCTACCTGACCACTCTGGCTACACCCGTTTTTTTATTAAAGGAAGCAGGCGCTGAGGTTTTGAGAGATGCTTTGGGGTTAAACCAGGAGGGACGTCCCTCTTCTTCATATTCAACACATCGCCCACCACCTGTTCGATCAGAGATGGGCAACGCAAACTGGGACACTCCTTCTGAGCTCCTTGGGGAGAGAGAAGGTTTAGAGAGAGAGGGGAGGGACAATGATGAGGAGGATGAGGAGGAGTTTGTGAAGAGACGGACAGGAAGGTTAAGCTCTACCCACTGTGACTGCAATGACATTTTGCAGGAAACAGTTTGACTCTTCGTATAGTGTTCCTCTCTCTCATACCCTTTCTTCTCAGAATCTGACTGGCTTCAGAAGAGCGGCATCACTCAGCAACATTTCCAGCTAACGTTGGTCCATTTTCCCAAACTTTTGTGAGATCAGCTAGGCTTTGAACAAAGCACATCCTTTTATCTTTTTTCTTAGAAAGAATCCACTCTGTTTTAATTCTTTAATATTTTGTAAGTGATTTTGGAAGGGGTGGGGGTTGCAATTCAAAGCAGTAACATTTTGTCGAATCACATGAAATTAGTTATTGTGTCCATTCATACTTGATTCAGATTGAAATTTGTTTTGCATCATAATCCTTGATTGCTTTAATCCCTGGCTGCTTCTCGCATACTTGGTATCTTGAAGGTATCTATCTGTAGGACATTGTCTTCTACAGCCTTAAAACACTGAACAACACCTCAAAATAGGTCAATGATGAATGTGTGTGTGTTTGGGTGTGAACATGCAAAATCTTCAGATTTCTTCTGAGGTCAAAGGTGAACAGAATATTGTTTTCTCATCAGGTGATAAAAAGGAAAGTTTTGATTTCATTTCATTTAAGGATGTATGTTACTTTATTTAGTTTACACTTGGATGTTAGCTCTTTTTATTTTAATTTTTAAAAAAGCTTAATTTTCTGTTCCCTGCAGTTATGACTTGAACTAGCCATGACACAAAACTAAAAAAATTTATGGGGGTCATTTATTGTATCAGCCATTTAGTCCTGTTATGTGATTGGCTGGCAACATGTGTTGTCACATAAAGAAAATGTGATGTATAATCGTAGATTGTTCTTAAAAACATTTTGTCATACACAGTGCTACTAATATCAGAGCAAAATTGATGTATGTATTTTAATGTGTGTCTGCAATTTGTCAATGGCTAAAAGTTAGTTTTTAATATACATTTAAAAACTACATTGATAGCCATGCATAAAGGCATTACTCCAGCTTCAGGTTTAATTATTTATGCAGTACATTTCTTAGCAAATCTTTAATACACACATTCTGTGTTTTATGGTGATTTAATTATTCAGTTATTCATCCATCTTCTCAAATGCTTTATAATTCCTGCTTTGCGATCAGTTTGAGATGATGACATGCAAGAGGGCAATCTGATCCTAGATCAGTTCATTTACTTGGGATATTTCATCAGTACAGCTCATTGTGTTCTTGAACATTATTCATTGACTGAGCAAAGACACAGAGACAACGGCCAAACTAGCCACATTTTTTCTCTAGTTGCACCTTGTACAATGGATGAATATGATAATATGAGTTCTGTTCTCCCCATTCTGTCTTCTTAGTTCATGTTCATATACAACATCCACCCTCAATGTCCATGACTGTACTAAACACAGTTTTGTCTGAGATTGTGTAATAACTTTGAAATAATGTGTAGAAAAGTCAGAGGGAAAGAGACAGCACAGAGAGAGAGGGAGGGAGAGAGAGAGAGAAACCATTTCCTTGGTGCTTTTAAAGGGATGGATGTTTTTGAAATAGGATTTTAAAAGAGATAAGATGGTTTTAACATAAAATCTTGTACAGTTCTATAGATTTATCATACCTATATTTTTGTTTTGGTTTACCAGTGAACATTTGATAGTGCTCATTACTTTGTGAATAAAGTGTTGAATGCCTGAATGATTGTTGTATAAGTGCTCTTTTTCATAACATCATCTGGCCGAAAATAAAAATGAAGTTATTCGGTAAACTCCAACACGATAGTAGGAGTAGCCGGCTTGTGCCGTCTTTACTCGCCAGCAGATGTCGCCAATCTACCTCAAACCTTCACAACTAACTGTTGAATTTGTCTCAAACCACAGCAGACTGCAGTGAGCACATGGAGATCAGATTACCCAGCAGCATGTACTGTAGGGGAGGGAGGGAATAACCCACTCAACCACTGTCTGCCTTTAACTCCAGTGGGACACAGAGTCTGAAATCTACATTTAGAGACAAGCCGTGCGATCTGCACAGTGTCTGACACAGGACAAGCTCTGTTCCCCCCCACAATATTTCATACAATGTGAGGATCATGGCTGAAAGAAGGTAAGTTCATTTTGCTGAGTTGCGAATATACTGTGTTACAGCTCAACTTAGTTCAGCTGCTTTCGAAACTCGGGTAACTTTGAAATTGACAGCTGTTTATTGTAACAGAGAATGGATCGTTAATGGGTTAAATGGAATACAGACAGTGTAAATGAGCGAGATGATGCTATTGCTATAAAAATCATAATGCTCAAAACGATGTTCACGTTTACAAAAAGTTCACGGAAATGTCAATCACTCACTTCATATTTGAAAATAAGCAGTTTTATTATTTAAACAAACTGGATTTGTTTCATTGCAGAGTGCGTAATGTTTACTAACTCCACAACTATTATAATGACAACACTTTACAATAAGGTTCCGTTTGTTAACTTTGGTTAACTACCCTTAGTTAACATAACAAATAAAAGTTTTGTGTTTTTAATCGTATCTATAATTTCAGCATTTACTAATACATTTTTAAAATAAAAAGTTGTACCTGCTAACGTTAGGTAATGCACAATAAACTAATAAACAATTTGCATTATGTGACACTGACAAAGACTAGTAAATGAACGTTGTTAGTTCATGTTAGGTAATGCATTAACCAGTGTCAACGAACGGAGCTTTATTGTTAAGTGTTATCGGTACATTATACAAAGACCGCATTATAGCGACTATAAAATAATATATATCTGATTATGTCTAATATGCATTAAATAAGACTTCATTCATATTAGACAGGATTCATATTAGATCTGCAGACTGATGATAGATTGATTATTGGGTCAGGTCTGATCTCAGCTTATTGATGAACAGATGCGATGCGGCTGATGCGGATCCAGTGTCGCCTTCCAGGTGTCATCTTTAATGAAGTTAATAGGATGGATTTTTGACATGTTTTATTTATCATGTTGCAAAGCCATATTCATTTTCATTCACGGAAGACCTCCTATGAAGCCAGGACAAACACTGACGGGTTTTCCGAACTGTTAAAATATTCACAACACCATACGGATGGAATCACTGACTAAAGACTGAACGTTTAATAATGCATTTCAAATACTCCCTCACACACTCAGTTGTTAGTTGTTTTAAAGTGAACCATTCCTGTGAGGCCAATCTGTGAATTAGATCAGTGATCTTAAAGGAACAGTTCACCTAAAAATGAACATTTACTCACCCATATGTCGTTTTAAACTTGCATGTTTTGCTTACACTATAAAAGTACAATTAAGGTCCATATGACTGGTCCATTCCCTGTACTGTTATTCTTTTAAGCTATATGAACTTTATGTGAGGAACATTGAAAATGAAAGTCATTAAATATTTTTCTCGCATTCACATACTGTACAACATATTACATTAAATATGGCGAATAAAGATGGGTCATGCTAGGTAACAATATTAGAAAACAATAACATTTAGTATCAGAAAGTGCTATCATAATTTGCTATCATAAGTTTAATTTGGGGTAAACTATTCCTTTAAACTTTGATTAGTTTTTTAAAAACCACACCACCCTTTGTTTACCATTACATTGATTTGGGGCTCCACGTTGGGTTTGATATCACTTAAAAAGGTTACATACCAATGGAATATATCTTTAGCTTCTTGCTGTTTACATTGTTTACATTGCTACCAGCTGAATAGTTCCCATCACCAAGAAACATGTTGAGTAATAGTCAACAGTCTCACCATATCAGCTCAGTGTTGCTATAGCAGCGTTTAGCAGACTTTGTAGTTGCTCAGAAATGGTGGAGCTGTTACTGGTCTGCGGTAAAACCTTAATTGCTGGTTTCTTTTTTGGACCTTCTCAGATGAAATAACAAATTGGTTTGGCACTGGTTAAAAACAACTGAGAAGCCCAACACAAATAGTGTCTGAGAAAAACATCAAATTGTTTTCTGTGGTTCTGGCTCCTTTCCAGAAGTTGGGCTTTTTATTCTCCAGCCTTTATTGATTATTATGTGCACTTAGTTTTAATTGGAAGTTTACACTGGGAAATTGTTTTTGCAGATGTTGCTTATGTTCATGATTTTATTCTTTAAAACTTAAAATTGGTAGAAATATTGCTGGAATTAAATGACCATTTGTGACAGACATGGGTCAGATCGGCTGGAAACAGGTTTGTGGGTCCATTTTATCCGAACTTGGCTGAGCTTTCAGGGCAGGGTTTGTGTGTGAGATGATATCTTGGCCTTTTCCATTCATTTGTTGTGCTAAGCTCTTCTCCAGTAATATCTCTAACAACACAAACCTGCCTCTCCATGTGGAGTCTTCCTGTGGGAAACACAGAGCTCTCTTTCCACTTTGTGTCCTGCTTTACAAAAACTTTAGACTGTTCATTTTGGACATATTTCTAGAGAACTTCTGGTTGTGTTTTCTGTGTGTCCAGAGCAACATCTTTGGCAAATGCTGTTGTGAATTGATGACAATAAGAAGATGATAAATATTTACTTCCTCCTTTGTTTGATTTAAAGGTTGAACAGGTCATTTTAACAAAGGCTAAATGCATTGATTGGACAAACATTTTTTGGTCCTGCTTCTTTAACAGAAGATATATATTTATATACATTTATTTAGACCACGTTGTTAATGCTAACTAACCTAACTACCTTCTGGTTCTCAGTTAAAAAACTGTGTGCTGTTATCTCCGTGTTTGTAGATCATAGATCAATAAAGTAGGTTCAGTATAGATGTGTTTACACTTGATGTCTGCAAATCTGTCAGTGTTTTCTTCAGCATGCTGTTGAAAACATTCGTCATAAAGGCTCTTTGTGTGTCTATGAAATACCCTTCATACAATAATGAAGAGCTCTGTTTAGTACCAGTTCACAAACAACATCAACACATACCTCATCCATCTGCATTTTTGCTTGTGTTTCTGTTTGTGTAGGTGTGTTAAAAGCAGCCTAATTATTACACCAAATTCGAAAACAGAAACACATATGCTCTGAGTCACGTTTTAAAGCAACATTCCCAAAGTAGGTGGGTATCTGCTAAATATTAACCAAAGACCACTGAAGTAAAAGTGTTTAGCCTGGAGTGGCTGTCATTAAAGACACAGCAGGGCATGTCTGTGGCTGCCCGAAAATAACTTACAACCCCCACTGAGATGATAGGAAACTGAGCCAGTCACCACTCAAAATCTAACCCTGCTCTCCTTCTAGCAAAGTTGAGTTTTTCTTTACAAGTCAGCTAATGTCTGCAGAAACGTCTGCAGAATGGACAGACGCAGGCATGCTTGGGGCAGGTAAAGACACTATGGAATCAAAATAGACCCTGTTTACTTTTTATATTTGTCTCTCTGATCATATTGCACAAATCATCAGTGTTTTCATTGAAATTTTAACTTTTCCTCCTCTAAACTGACCAAATAAATGTTGGTTTCTGGTGCCATAACCAGAGCTGCGTGAGTTTGGAAAGAAGCTGTGTAAATGTACTTTCTGAAGAAAATGTGACACACTAGTGTGTGTTTTCTTCATATTCTGCAGAAAACATGATTGTTTTTTGCTCTCGCAACATTTGCAGCCACAATGCTAGAGTGTTTTGGATGGTTGCTGGGATCTTCTGCTTGATTACTAGTTGATTATTGCTTGGTTGCTTACTGGCGCAAGTCTAAGAATATTACCCCTAAATACATGTAATTTTCTGGTCCCTCAAAATCGATCCCTCCTTTAATAAGTCCATGAAATTTTTTGGTGTCGAAAAGGTGAAAATCTTAATATGATCACCTGTAAAGTTAATAAACCAGATGATTTCTTACCAGTGTGCAACCATCTAAAAACATCAGAAAGACACTGTTAGGGACATTAGCCACGGCCCGTCTCTACCCTTCAGTTTTGAGAGGTCTTTGAGTTTCAGAGAGCATGTAATGTAGATACCAACCAGCAGCACCAATTCTCTGTCTTCATTTGGAGGACGTTCAGCATATGTTCCTTTCCTCAGATGAGCATGATTGTGGCTGCTTGGGGATTTTAACAGTGGGACAACACACACTACCACAGAGACTCAGCCCCATGGTTTAGTCTTTTTAAGTCCCTCTTAAGCCCATATTGAAAAGCTTTGTTTAATGAGATTGGCAGGAATTAAGTGTGTACAAGAAGCTGAATCCTCTCTCACAGTCACCCTGTTCCCCCCCAAAAAACACATTTGTCCTCTGAGCCACCCCGTATACCCGCCAGCCCCTCCAAAAACACACTGAAGTTCATAATTTATCTGATGGAATGGTCATGACCCACCAGGGCTGTGGGCCAGGCAAGCGTGAACTTTGTGTGTGTGTTCAGTTGTTTTTGGTTGTGTTCTTAAGTCTCCGCACTAAGGATTAGATCAACAGATTAAGAAATGTGTGTGATTTAAATCAGTGTGACCTTTCACCCTGTGAGGCTTTTGCATGTTTAAATATTACTTAATGCTTTCAGTAAGTCATACTGTGATTTACCAAGTTGGGAGTGGAGAAACTTTGGAGAAATGTTCATCTGTTGGGGTTGCTAAGTAAATATGTCACTGATGACATTTTGGCCAATCAGTGACCACGTCTGACCAGGTGCATGATGAATAGAGTCCTGATGTCATAGAGGAAGTCATGGGAACTTGCACTTGTGTAAATGAATTAGGTCACTCTCCTACTGTACAGTTTTCTTTATTCAAATGGATGTTTTTGAGGACGCATCAATACTTGCAAAGGCTTGCACTGAACAGTCGGACTTAGCATCATTATTGGTCCCTGCATTATCCTTTAACCTTGGGGCTGGACTCTGGAATCTATTTCCCTGATATCCCTAATCATGCATCCTGGTAATTAAGAGAAAATGGGAACCAGGCTAGTTTCAATGACAAACACAGCCATTGTCAATGATCGGTGAGTGTGGCTAGCACAGACGCTAGCTCTGGAATGCTAATATCTTTAATTGCAATTGAGGCCGCATTAGCGATAGTGACTAGCTAATTGCATGGATTTGACCCATCTCTCGTAAATTAACTGGAAATAAAAACAAATAGGGCTGCCCCCAACTAAAGATTTTCTTAGTCGACTAACAGACTAACACTCCTGCATTTTAGCGATTAGTCGAATAATCGTTCATTTATGATATTAATATAATAACTTGCGTATATACAAGGAAAGGTATAGTCCAAGTTGAAGTTTAACACTTCCATATGACAGAAAATCATGATAAACATGATATTAGCGCGTTCAAAATGAAAATGAAGCGCTTTAAACAGAATAGTAGCGCGTTTAAAGTATACAGCGCTTACGGACACATAAATCAGTGACCGGATCGTTATAGGTGAATCATATCAAGCGCAATGAAACCGACGACTTTCTCTGTGATTTCTCGCTTTCTTTTCTCACTTAGAGGGTCTCAAAACTAAACTCTGCTGCATCATTGACTGCGAAGCGCACGACCCCACATCAT
>JAZGTK010000183.1:0-12927 GCA_036877625.1 Ambastaia sidthimunki
ACACACACTCTCACACACACACACTCTCACACACACACACTCTCACACACACACACTCTCACACACACACACTCTCACACACACACACTCTCACACACACACAGTCACCTTGCAGACAGACTGGAACTCTTCATTCTCCTCATCGTAACAGGCCAGTAAAAATCCTCCGTAGCCACCTGCTCTCTTTCCCTTCCCCAGATAAGCTCCAATCACACACAGATCTACAGTGTCTCCAACACCCTCCAGATAATCCTTCTTCAACTGCACACACACAGAGCAACAATATCAATACAGACAATATCCCTGAAATGATACTTCTAACTGCACTGCAAAAAAATTATTCATTCAGTATTTCCCATATTAATATGTTGTATTTAAATTTGTGCATTGATTTGTAGTAAAATTTCTACACATTATCCTGTGTACAAAGAAACTGTTACATACTGTATTTAAGCGTAAAAATATGAACAGTTTGTTCTTGACAAAGTTTTTGAATTACATTTATTATTGTAGTTAATTTTTTTATTGGGGCGCTGGGACTGCAAAATTTAAAATGTAAAAGCTGTGCTTTCACAAAACAGTTTTACTTTAATTATAAACTTTGGAGTCTGTACAGCAGACCGGTTAACTTGCCATCACATGTCATGACAAATCAAGTTGTGTGTGTAAAATACCTTAAGCCAGTTGTGAGAACGTTTGGCAATCTCGTATGTCGCGTGTTTTTCCAAAGTTTTTACCATTAACCCCTCACAGGAATCTGAAATAAAATGGAAGAAACTGTAATGACACTAACACTATACAGTGCACAATACCAGCTGTCAGTATTTCACACACACCTCGCACAGACTGCTCCAGGAACTCAGCTATACACTCTGTGTTATCAGAGTCCAGGGATTTGGCGAAGACAAACTCTCCTTCTCTCTCCTCAAAACTGTCTCGCAACAGAGCCCTGCGTTTGCTCAGCGGCTCTCGTACCAGTGACTGAAAGAGACGAGATCATTAAAACCTAAAGTAACACACGGCTCACAGAAACGGTCCTAAAAATGATGGGCTACCAATCGACATCATTATAGTCTTACCTGCCCGTTCAGGTAGAGCAGGTCGAAGGCGTACACACACACCTGAACCTTGATATCAGACGCGTCCACGTCCTGAAACACACACACACACACACACACACACACACACACAGTTTACACCTTCTCACCCTCTCACCATCTGTCCATTTCTCAACCCCCCACGTTTTCAATTCACACTCCCCCTGTCAACTCTCCATCTTCTGCTACCCTGTCTCCATGTGTCCTGCTCAGTAAACTACATACATACTGCCCTGCTGTCTCTCCAGTCTTTAAATCAGATGATTAGCATGTCAAAGTGTTTATGCAACATCAAATTTCTATGTTAAAACAAATAAATATATAACTTGCTATCTTAGAATTGTAAGGTTCTATCTGACATTCGTCAAAATTGAGTTATAGACATATTCTTACTTTAATATAACTTATTGACACTATTTAAGGTCTTTTATTTTAAAAAAAAAAATGCATTTTGGGTGTTTAATTGGAAAAACAAAAAAGTTCAGTTTTGGTATTTAAATGCAATGCAAAAACTTTAAAACTCAATATCTCAAAACTGGTCAAAACTCAGATAAAACCTTATAATTCTAAGGTAGCAATATATTTATCTTATGTTCTTTTGCCAGTTCTTTAAAGTCTTGAAGGGGTAAATGAGGAAAAAGGGCTACAAAGAAAGCAACGGTTCCACCATTATCTATTCTCCCGCTTTCAAATCTCTCTTCGCTCGATCTTCTCACCTTCCTCTTGCGTGTGGTGAGCACCTGGAACGATTGAATCTGTTTTTTTTCTCTGTCCCAGGCCACTGCCTCCGAATCGAGAACACATGACCGCACACTCGCTTTCTTCACCTGAAAGAGAGTAAAAATGGATAAAGACATTAAATCTACCATCAGCAACTAAACACACGCCATCGTAAATTCAAAGCAAAGCTCCGCCTCCCAGACACGCCCATCACAGCGTTGCATCCTAAACCTCTCGTTTATAAGGTCACCTGAGCTTTAAAAACTAGCGCTTCACACGGGCATAAACAGTCACAACAGACCCTCGGGCTGTGTGACATTTACACTTCAATTGACGTTACGAGCAAGTGCGTATTATGTTTGAGAAAACTGCTGTGACAGACCAGAGTAATGCCTGTAACCATAGCGACAGGGAGGAAAGTAAATGTCACAGAACAGCAGAAAGTTTGCCTCAACTGACACGACGTTATTTCATAAACGAGTCCAATCCAGGAGCAAAGTCATCCGTCAGTACAAAAGGCGGCTGTCGCTCTCATTCATAACTGAAGCGTGTGTGAACACAACCGCTCTGAAACGGGACTGACAGCGTATTCTGCTGCTGTGTCGCGCATCCACACAATCTGCTTCAGTTTGTTACAGTATCAGTGACTTAACATTGTATATCAAACAAGTGTGAAAAGAACAAGCTGAAGGAGATATTCGGGTGCCGAGACTGGTTACGGACAACGTGATAAGAAAAACAACAGAAATGTGTGTGAAAGTTTGCATTGATTTATCCATTTGTGTGTGTGTGCTTGTATCATTCATCAAATTCTTTCAGTGCTTTAAGGCTGGAATCCATTATTGCTTTCTAGGGGGGCAGGTAGATGACAGAGGACAAATACAGCCTTTGAGAAAGAGAGAGAAAGAGACAGATATATAGACATTCAGAAAGACAGCGAGATATAAGCCCTCACAAAAAAAAACGTCACAATCTTGATCATTTTACAGCAGATTACCAGAAAGACTTTACCGGTAAACACACAAATGTTTCACCTACACAAGCAATGGCGTCTTTATACCGGTAACGCATCAATTCACACATCAACACAAAAAGAAATTCTATGATGTCACTGTGTTGTTTTAAAACAGGACGCATGCGGTCTGCATTTGTGCTGCAGATGTTTGCATTCATGCAGTTGCTTTTGACTCAATGACATCATATCAGATAAACATCTCAGCACAGAGACACAAACGCATCATCTGCATCAGTGTGTTCTGATTGGCTCAAAGCAAACATGCATTCTGTAAGTTTACTGGTATCTTGTTCTGCATTCACACATAACACCTAGCTGGTAATTTACTGGTAATGTTACAGCTTCTCTTACTGGTACATTGGCAGAAACAATTTAGCTGTAATTTTTTTAAATGGCCCCAGTCACATGATCTAGTGATTTGCTAGTTCTTTACCAGTAAGAAAGCATGAGGAAATGGGCTACAGAGTCTTTGAAAAAACGTGAGGGAGATTTTAACACTATGTCCTAACCAGGAGCGAAATTCTCTCTCCAACTCATTAATCCAAGTTTTTATCAACAGTGTTACACAAGAGTCTGAGTAGCTCGAAAATCTCAACTGTACAAAATCCTGCTTCATTCAGTTACACATTTAACCACAAATATTCTCTGCATGACTTTTGCTTGTAAAGTGTGTTTTGACTGACAGTGTTGACCTGAGGCTGTTTCAGGACATCAGTCAGTTGAGGCTTGTCAAGAACAGGTCATGGTCCAATCATTCTCCAGAGCCAGACTGAGGTCATCCTGACAGTCTGATAATGTGAAGGAAATGCTAATTAACCAGTTATTTATTCCCAATATTATAAAAAACAGCTAGTTTAAACATTTAACTAAACATCTTACTGTAGACCACACGCGCACACACACACACACAGACACACACAGACACACACAGACACACACAGACACACACAGACACACACAGACACACACAGACACACACAGACACACACAGACACACACAGACACACACAGACACACACAGACACACACAGACAGACACAGACAGACACACAGCTGTGTCATCAATTGCTGTGCTCCTATTGGTTCCTGAAGGGCATCATAACAACACACTGCAAGAATGCTAACCAAAAACTCAGAACCTCAGAGGTGAATCTTCATCACCAAAAGCAATTAATCAGCTGTCTGTGAGCATGTCACCATAACTGATCCATGACTGACGAAAAATAACCTCTTATGATCCCCCAAATTAGTTTCAGATGACAAAACTCAAACGTGTTCCCGACACGAGAAAGCAAAGTTGCTTTTTGCTTCAGCCTGAATTTCACTGCTGTCTGCTTGCGTGTGTGTTTGTGTTACCTGCGGGATTCGAGTGATAATGTCTGGGTATTTGCTTGTGTTGTCCTCCTGGTTTCGGCTAAAAATGCGCACCTCTCCGTTCTCAAGAATATGGATCTGTTAAACGGCAAAACAATTAACAATTCTGCTATTTTATCAATGATATTGCTATGGTAACAGAAACTAAAGTCTCAGGCACTTGTAAGACTAAAGCTCCCCCTTCTGGAATAAAATGTAAACACACACACCTGAGCTCTCTCCCCATCATATTTATACTCGCAGGTGAAAGAGGCCTCGTCAAATCGTTTCATTACCTCACCGACACCTTTAGTCGGGTGAGCCAACATGGGCCGCAGGGGCACACCTGAGAAAGCGCAGTTTAGTTCAAATTCTAAACAGCCTCTGCTATTGGCTGGCAGAAGTACAGCGTGAGCTGTGATTGGTCAGTACCTGGGGTGAGCTTGCAGTGATTGGGCAGTTCATCAATGCCGTCTTTCAGCAGTACAGGAATGATGGCATCATAATTAGGCATCTCGCTTTAGAGGAATAAATAAAAGTGAAACCGACAGAAACATTATTGTGTACTAAAGTAATGTGCAGTAACACCTGTTTAACACATAATTCTTGTAGGTACAGAGTGCAAATTATGCAAATTCTCATTAAGCAGGTATTTGTTATGCAGGGGACACCTGTAGTTATAATTGTAATATTGTTTGTGTTACAGAGATAATTATGTCCTGCAGAACCGCTTTTATGTTTTTCAGATTTTGTGTACGTGTAAACGTGTGTTTACCAATGACACTTACACTAACCAAAAGAGCTGCACCCTAAAAAGCCTTCTGACTACATTCAGCAAAAATGCTGATATTTATGTAGTGCTCTAAAGCAGAATTTTTAATTGCAATATTTGTTCATAATTATTTATATGTAGCAACAATATACAAGAGGAATATTTAGAAATGTGTCCATATCTATGCTGATAAAAACCATGTTAAATCAATCTAAATCAATCAGTGAATTCAGTGAAAAACACGCGTGTGTGCGTTTGTACCAGTATGTCTGCTTCAGTATCAGAGCTTTCTCCTCCAGCCAATCCCGTCTGCTCTCTGCACTCATTCCTTTACCTGCATCCAATACCGCTGGTGGAAACTCTGGACAAACGTTTGAAAAACATCTTTAACATTATAGCAACGCTAGAACTCTAATGGACAGATTAATATTAACATTTGTAAACGTTATTCATTTCTGATTCATTACGGCAAAGAGTAATCGAACAGTAATTGCTTAATGCCCGGAGGTTCTTTAAATGCTCTGATTATGATGTGTGTTAATGGCGGTTTCATTAGCGTTAATGATCATTAAATGTAAATGTTTTAAACCTTGGCCTGGGGGCGTCAGACACACCGCCTGACTGAGAGCGGCGAGGACGCTCTGCTCAGCCAATCCGATTCTCAGCTTCCCCGCCAGAGACCTGTCAGTCAAACAACCAGCCAATCAAACCAAGGCATTTCATTTCAGCATTAACATTTACTGACAGCAGTACGTAATCATAAATGATAAACGAAACGACGCACCTCACAATGTAACGGGCCTCAGAGTGACGGCACGCCACAAACAGACCTTTAATAATGTCAATCTTCTTATTCATTGCCTAACAAAGGGAAAGACATTTGTCAACAACTTCTATGGCACGTATACACAATACACGAGAGGTTTTGCTATACCTGCTAATTCCCCTAAAGACAAACTTCAAACTTCTTTTAATGCTACAAAACAGCATATATAACAACAAACTAGAGGTTTGTGTAAATGTAACATTGATGTAACGTTTGAAAAGAGCCATTTTGTGCTCCAGCATGATCATTCTTCTGTATATAAAGCAAGATCCATCATATATTACTATGTCTGGTGTGGAGGTAAGAGCTCAGTTACTTTCAACATACAGTAAGACAATCATGGGATGCCACCAGTCAAGTGGGCACTTGAACCAGAGCAAAACCCTACAGTGAAACCATGGGATATTTTTCCATAGGGTTTGGATGCATTAGTGAAGTATCCACTCACCGAGTTACCGCTCATGTTGGCAATCTCCTTCAGTTTGCTGAACACGCCCCCTACCGTCAGATTGGCCGGCGCAAACATCGTTCTCTGGTTGCTGCGGGAACTCTCGGCGACCAATCCCAGGTCACCTTTCTCCTGAGCGTCCGCCTTGATTTTGTCCAGCTGTCGGCCTGGCACAGGAAGTCAACGGTAGATGTCAGGCAGGGGGTGATAATGATAAATAACATTAGGAAACACACTCATATTAGAAGTGTGTGTGTGTGTGTGTCACACACCAGTGGCCTGAGCGACTGCCTTCATTAGGACTGTTTCCCCGACGCCCAGTTCCAGACCCTGATACGCAGGGCCGAGTTGGTTCAGACACAGGTACACACAACACAGCAGGTCACCTGAACACATAAATATACAGACGGTCACCCTCAACACACACAAACACTGGAGTTTTTACATCACAAGTCTGACTACACTGTGCATCATACAGTCTGACAAAACACTGTTGATGTCAGCCTAGTGGCTTTTACTTAAAGATTTCACTTTGATTATATCATACAGGCTACAACACAACCGAAAAAAATTATGCTTGTTTGATAATACCTTAATGCTCTGTGAAGTGACATTTAAAGACAACCAGAAATAAACAAATGTCCTATTTCAGAACTACGGGAAAGTTTCTCACTATTGGAAGCAATAATCTGTTTATCTGTTTAATACTGAAGACAGAAAAATACTAAAAATGAATCAAATTCACCCACTCAAGGCCAGAAACACTCACCTGGTGATAGCACAATCACAGAACGCAGAAAGTTAGAGAGTGTTTCAATATTTTTCAGCCTATAAGACAGACAGAAGATTGAATTTATGCTGCTAGACACACACACACACACATTTTTAAACTTGAACACACATGAGAAAACAAACACAGATGGAAACACACACAGCTTCATACCTGCCTGAATCTTCTTCAATCTTCTCAAAGGTTCGAGCCACAGCCAAATATGGCACCCTGACACAAAATAAAAGAAATAAACAGTTTTTATAGAAAGTCTCAATCTGAGCTTCATTGCTTTATTGGTAATTAATAATATTATTATTAGTTATTTTTATAAAACGCTATTGTTCTTGTGACTAATAAAAGGCGGGCTTTACTTTTGGCCCCTCCCCCAGCAGGCGTGGTCAATGGGATGATAACTTGTTCTTGAGGGATCATACTGGTTCTGGGCAGCAGACTCCACCCCCTTCTCACTGTGCAAAACATTAAGCTCTTTCAATAAAACACACAGTAAAAGAATCTAAGAGACTTTCTCTGCAATTAAAAGCAAAAGTTTCAACCTTTTCTTGTCCTTCTGTTCAGGGGTGCTGGAGGTCTCTGCCGACTTCTTCCTCTCTCCCTCGTTCTGCTCCTCTTTTTCCAGTTTAACTGCTGCTTTTCTGGGCGCTAGAAGAGATATAAAGTTGAAGTTTACCAAAACTACAATTCTTATATAATTTAATCGCCCTCATGTTCCAAACAAACTTGACTTAAATTCCCACAATCCTTTGGTTTCAGGTTTAAACAATACAAACAAATGGAAGAGAAACGCTTACCAAAGAAACTGCTGATGGGTTTCTTCTTAGCAGATCCCTCCTTTTCTTGTGTTTCTTTCTCTTTCTTCAGGACTCTTTCAGGGCTGCTTTGTTCCTTCTCTTTCTTCTTACTCTCCCCATTTATCTTCTTCTCTGGTCCAGCACTGGTTTTATTAGTCTCCTCCATCTTGTCATTGGCTTGCAGGTCTACAGCATTTCTCTTGGCTTCATTCTTCTCTTTCTGTTCCTCCACAACAGTCTTTTCTTCACTTTTCTCTTCCACCTCCATCATCTCTTTCTCAGGCTCCGAGTGATTCATCTCACCTGTCTGAGCAGGTGAATCTTCTACTCGCGCTCTCTTGCTCTCCTGACCTCTGTCTACCTCCTTCTCCTCCTCCTCTTTTGTTCCTTCTCCATCACTCCTGTTTTCCAGCTTCCTCTTGGGGAACTGTTTCCGGGCTAGAAAACAAGGGAGAGACTTGAATACCAATTAAATACAATGAATACCAATTTTACCTGGAAAAATCAGCTTGTATTAGCTTAAGGTGGTCAAGATTTGTTCTGGAACATGGTAGCTGTTTGCAGCTGGTAAGAGATGGTCTACCAGTTCTCTAAACCATTTGATCAAGTTGTTTAACTGGATTAATCTCCTTCTTACAAGCTGGTAGTCCACCTGATCAAACCTAAACCAACTAGTACCAGCGAATGACCATAAACAAACAGAACAGACCAGCTAGAAGCTGTTTTTCCAGCAAGAGGAACAAAAGAATAATAAAACAAATGAACTAAAGGACAGAATTAAAGAATCAAAACACGGAAAAACATTATAAAATAGTAATGCAGACCGGTCTTGCGTTTGGGAATGCCTGACGGTGATGTTGATGTCGGAGTGGCTGGTGTTCCAGGAGTGCCTGAGGAAGCAGGGGTTACCATGCCAACCGAGCTGCGTGAAGTGACCGGTGTTGACGGTGTTACAGGCGTTTTTGGAGATACAGGAGTGGACGCAGCCTTAGCAAGATGAACGTGTGTTTGGGAAAGAAAGACAGAAACATAATCATTGGAGATCATTGGAGTCACTTTACTTTACTATCATTAACAAACCAGAACTCTTTCCATGGTGACCATGGTAGTAAGTTAAACTATTCTCACCTTCTCAGGTTTTACCGCTTGAACTTCACTCTGTTTGGCCACCTGCTCTTTAACCATTGGCTGATCTTCATCATCGCTGTCTATGATTGGCCGGCCACGCTTGCTAACCTTCTTTACTGGCGAATCACTGTCCTGAGCGCCATTCTGAATTTTGAGAGGGCTTTTCACAGGTCTGATGAGCAAAGATAATCAAAACATAACTAAACTCTTCATTTACATATTTATTTTTCTATATCTGTGACAACAACTTTACTGTTGATATCTTCACATATTCTACAACAAAGTAACGGCATGCAGTCACTACAAAACAGTATTAACCCTAAAATAGTTACCTGAGGACTGTAAAAACACTATAAAATTAAATTATATTTTGTATGACAAAAGGATCAACATTGATGTTTAATTTGTGGAAGATCACTAATAGCAGCTTACTCAGCCTTTACTTTGAGCTGTCCATCACTCTTCTCCTTGCCTTTCATTGGCTGAAAGAATGACCTGTGGGTGGGAACATCCAAGATTAGACAAGAAATCTTCATACAAACTGAATATAGAAAAAAACGCGTTAATGTCACTTTTTAGTGTTAAACAGCCGGAATCAAAGTCTACTAATGCCAGAACAGCCGGAATCAAACTACTGATGCATGTTTTTCTACACGTCCTGTTTGAAAGATATAAAGTGCAGTAAATTAATCTTATATAATATACTTTATATAACATGACCTGCAGCGGTATAGACAATAATAACGTGGTTTTATCAACACACCAGTGAGACACAAACATCGCTCTGTTTTAAAGTTTCATACACAGAGACACTCACGATATACTTCTCTGCATGTTGCGCTATTGCTCCGGTTGTAAATGTCAAACACTTTTATTATTACACGATATTTTGTCGTATTTTTAGTTTCCCTGAAGCGTCGCTGTTTTCCTCCGCGCGCTTTAGCCCGTGTGATTCGGCGCCAAAGTGACGTCACTTCCGCAGAAAGCGAAACGCGTGTGTTTTAATGGCGGCTGTGAAAGCAGCGCAGCGGCGTGTCCTCCTACTGGACTGGAGAAAACATCCCTAAATCACATTCATCCCACCTGTTCCGTTTAAATAAAAACTTACACAAACATACAATCAGCTTACGGCTGCTTCAGGACTTTATTCAGTGTAGTTTCTTTGGGAAACTCGTTGTCCTTTGTATCCAAGTTAAATATCACAATAATCCTCTCTGATGAATATAAAAACATATTTAACACAATTCAGAGTTTGAGAGTTTGTCTCAGAAACTTTTCATACCCTGATATAAGCACAATAGCTGTAAATGACTCAGGTGACCCTTATGACGCTTTATGCAGGGGAGAAGTTTCCCAGAGGGCAAGTCCAGTATTTATTTGACATACAATTACAAATCTGAATTGTGTGTTGATTAGTAATTGAAAGGTTTTGATATATTAAAAATCAGACCTCCAGGAGGCAGATGGCGCTGTCCTGCAGCTACAGCACAGGTGGAGGAAACCCCAGACTGATGCTGGCACCAGTGAAGGAGGAAGTGATTTGGGACAAGCCCCGAATTATCAGATATTATGACATAATATCAGACAAAGAGATAGAAATCTTAAAGAATCTCTCTAGACCTCTGGTGAATATCTGACACACACACACACACACACACAAAACAACATACACACAAATAAGCATTTTATTGTTGTTACTGAAATATAATTTTATGTTGATGCTGATGTTTAATTGCTCTAATTAATTTGGAGATATGTACTACAGGTGTGTGTCCATCCCTCCTTTATATGAACAGGTTTGACTAGATCCTTAAACAGTGTTAATGTTTAAAATGTTAAATCTATAGCAGTCAGTGACATTCCAGAAACGGTTTGTGTCTAAATGGGGTCAAATAACCATTGGAAAGTTTCAACATTCAGTGGAAAACCTCCTCAGGACAGTGAAAATGAGTGTATAAGTGCCACTGTTCACCTACATTTGGCTATACAGTGTATACATGTGTATTTGATTATTCATTTTTGTGATCTAGCTTTCGAGGTCCAAGGTAAGTGGGGGAAAAGATGGAAAAGGCACAGTTTCAGATATCCGTGTTTCTCAGAGGTAATAATGTCATTTGTAATGTCTTTTTTTCAGTGGCTAACAAATGGATCCATGAATTTGGTCAGGAGTTCACAAGACCCTGTTCTTTGTCAGAGTGGGAGTGAAAGACACTTTCTGTTACAGAACCTGTGATGCAACTGTAATTGTTTCGAATGGATGGACAGATGGACTGACAGACAGATATATATAGACAGATAGATGCGTCAGCTGTAATGATTGTCTTCAGAAGTCATTGAATGAAGTACACTGTTCATCATGACAAAATGTGATGTACTAAAATCTATTTATTTAATTTGTTGTCAGGCATTTAAATTGTTTTGCAGATAAATTCCTCTTCAGGTATATTTATAAACAAGTTAACTTTTCTTGATGTTAAACAATACAGTGTCAAATATAAAAAGTGCTCTGCTGACAGCCTGCCAACATGGACAGTTACAAAAAAACACCAATATTAATAAATCTGGATTTTCTTCTTCAGATTATTGGTCTCAGGACTCTGTGCTACTTTTAATTGGCCAGCTATTGGTGGTGACTGGTGACAGGCAGGATCGCTCTGATTGGCTAGTCCCTCAGGGAGGCGGCCCATGAAAAAGGGGAAACTGTCTCTGGATTGGATGTGCCTGAGGAAAGGGGAGGGGTTTAGGGAAGCAATAGGGTAGCAGAAGGGGATGAGAAACTGACTGAGCAGCTACCCCAAAAAACAACACAAACATGCACACAGAAAAAAACAAAGTTAATGGAAATTCAAATAATTTTTTTTGTAGTGTAATTTGCCAAATATAATAACTGCATCCATCAGGCGTATTTCAAATATTAATCTTCAGCAATGACTCTTACCCATGTCAATAGACGGCTTGTAGAAGGAAAATGGAGAGGAAAAGACTGAGAAAGTCTGGAGGAGGGAATAGAGAAAAAAAGAGATAAAACACAGAACTACAATTTGCAGTTTAATTCAATAATAAATGAAACACTCACCTGTGGGCAGGTTGGAAGACATGGATAATTCACCAAGATTAGTTTGCTGAAGTTAAACTTGTAGGTAAAACGTTTTCCTTTGGTCTTGTGCAAAATTCGCTTGTTATAGTAATACCTGGTTATAAAAAGACATTAAACTGTGGGTCAGTCCCATCACACAATCTGAGTAAAATAAATAAATGAAAAATGAGCGTATACATCATGTACCTTAAAGCTCTGCTGAGTTTGTCATAATTCATGTGAGGTTTGCCCTTCCTCTCGCCCCACAGTTTAGCCAATCTCTCTGGGTCTCTGATCACAAACTCTCCCCATTCGTTGCCCCATGCGATAGCTCCGCCCTCACCACGCCCCAACAGCTCTAATAGGAAGTGCCACAACTGCACCTGCCTTGAACCTGGAGACCAAGCTGGTTTATACGCCCAATCAGGAAACAACACTGCTGAGAGAACCAATCACAGACAACATTGTGTGAAACAAATTCACCAATGGAGTGTGACGGCTGGTCGGAAACATGTTTAAAGACCCAAAAAGAAACACAAACTGCTATACTTTATTTTTGCCTCTCTACTGCCATCTCTGTTTCAAACATAACATTGCAGGTTACTTGTGGAAACAGAATGTGACATTTCTAATCAGTAATTTTAACAGTTTGTTGCATGTATGAGGCAGTGCTGCAAAATTTAAATAAAACCCAAATTTTTTACTTTAGTAAAATACTCTTTACTTTCTTGATTTTTGTATTTCACAATTGCTAGTACAGGTCTTCAGATCTAAGACCTAATCTAATATAAGATACACACACACACAGACACACACACACAGACACACACACACACACACACACAGACACACACACACACACACACACACACACACACACACACACACACACACACACACACACACACACA